>PVJA010003789.1:0-38851 GCA_004027025.1 Myocastor coypus | reverse complement strand
ACGTGATACTGGGATTCAAACTCTGGCCCTTAAACTTGCCTGAAAGGCACTTAAACCACCGAGCTATCTCTCCAATCCTATAATTACAGTTATCAATAACTGCCAAAATACTGTATTTGCTTCAATTAATGACCTTATACTGACAAATTATTTTGAATTAAACTTTATGTGGCTACTTGTAATTTATTTTTTAGCCTAATTTCTTTATCCTATTCCAAAATGTAGTCCAGAAAAGAAAAATGAAATGTCGTTATCTAAGTGCCCACAATTCTAATATTTTTGTATATCATTCAACATTTGGGGATCTACAAGGAGACTAACAGCACTTCTGTTTTATTTACTAATATTTTCCAATTACTTAGAATACTGCATGGCACTTATCAAGATTCATTGAATTTTGGTCCCTCATTTCCAATAAATAACATTCTTAATTACTTTTTTAATTTTTGAAATTTTATTATATATTGGTAAATGATAATCACATATATGTGAGGAATAAAGGGATATAATTATGTATATTCCTATATATCTATACGCATGTATGTGGTGTGTGTGTAATGATCAAATGAAGTTGATGATCTAACCTACTTGTCAGCTCACCTGTCCATCTATTGTAGTAAAATCATTTGAAAATTATGTAAAGCAATTGTGAAAGACACAATATATCATCATTGTGTATACCTAACATGTGTTCTCTGTTCTCGAAATGGCGTGTCCTTTGACCAATCTCTCAGTCCTGTGATGCACACAGGTCTAGGCATCACAACACCCCGCTCTGCTTCTCAGGGTGTGATTCCTACAGACTCTGTGTATTTTGAGCTTTTTTTCAACCCATCCATGTTTGTCTCGTAACTTGACGTTACCTTCTCCAAGATCACAGCTGTGGCTTTCCTTTAATCCTGTACATTTAACCTGCACATCATTTTTCATCATTACAAGTGACCTGAAGTCTTACATTTGGCCAAGTTTTTACAACTTCTTCAAATTAATTAAATTACCTCACTGATTTTCAGTTAAGTCAGCCTTGCCCAAAGTCTTACTTTGATGTTTAGACATTGGTGCCTAAACTATTGATTTATCAGAAACTGAAACTTTGAGAAACCCATGCTGATTACTTCATTGTTCATATTCAAAGCAAAAAGAAATTTAAAACAATATGCCTTAATGATTCACATTGTTTTCAAATATATTTTTCATATGTTTAAGTTTTGAAAGCTACTGTCAGAATTTAGTGGAGTATTGAAAATCTTAAGAAAGAATTGTGTTAGTTTGCTCCTGGTAGCATAAAAAGCCATGCAATATCTTGCACATCAAGAAAACAAGAAAAATGTCATCTTATTGTGTAAATTTTGCTGTAATTAGGGTTACAAAGCTATGGTGCTTTCACCTTGTCTTAAGCTGAAGACACCCTCTGTTGCACGAAAGAACAAGAGCCTCAGCAGTTTTCTCTGGCTAAGATTTTGAAAATAAAACAGGCAAGTGCTTATTCTGTAGAGCCATTTCTCCAGTCCCCGGAAGTTACTGTTTTTGACAGGGCATGATTCAGCTCTAAATGAACAGATATCCTGAACTATATGAGCAGTAGAAGGATGGGGGGAACCAGTGTTTCTAGTACCTGAAATTAAGTATTTAGTACTTAATTCTGGTATAATCGTAATCTCAAATCATCTGCCAAAAACTATAATACAAAGTGAGCTGCTGAACTATATCCAATTAAAAATGATATGTGGGAAGTTTAATAGTAGATTATAATTCAAATCAATACCTAATAAATAAATAGATTACATCAAATTTATTTTTAGTATGGCCAGATTACGAAGTTACATAAGAGATATTACAAAGCACCCAGATAACAATTTCCGAGCATGTAGTGTAATAATTTTTGTGCCGGTCAGTTATTCAATTCAGTGTAGGAAAGTTACACTTCATGTATTTAAAAAAATAGAATAATGTTTCTCTTGTTAACTTCTTTCAAAGCTACCTTCTTATTAGTCAGCTTTTTTCAAATACCTTAAAAATTCTCAGATGCATAAACAATATTAATTTGAGGAACTTTAGCTAAAATATTCTCAATGTGAAGCAAGGATGGTCTTACCTTACTTGTCTTCCTGATATCTACACATCTGTCTACTTATCGTGTATCCATTTTACTTTACCCAAAAAAATGCCTAGTTCAATTTCCTTTCATCAATTCTATCAAAGATGAATTTTATATAAGTAACCAATGTTGCTGCGTGAGCTCATAACATAAAAATATTTTATACAAAGATCAAAGCCTTTGACATGATGTATTGATTTGCAAAATGAACTTATATTAGATTTCTAGAGTTCCCACAAAAAGCATAATAAACCAGGTGGCTGCCGGGCGTGGTGGCTCACGCCTGTAATCCCAGCACTCGGGAGGCTGAGGCAGGAGGATTGGTGTGAGTTCGAGACCAGCCTGGGCTACAAAAGTGAGCTCAGGACCAGCATCAACTGCATAGCGAGACCTTGTCTCAAAAAGACAAAAAAAACAAAACAAAACAAAAACAAAAAAAAAAACAAAGAAAAAACAGGTGGCTTATAATACAGAGAAATATCATCTGAAAGATGTCAAGAAGTTTATCTTTCCCCTAAAACTCTCAGAAAGAATTGTTCCACTCCTTGCTGGTGGCTTCTAGTGACGTTTTCTTTTGTAAATGGCTCAAGCAAATTCCTTTTTTTTGAGCAGGGGAAGGGTCTATAGGGTATTCAGGGTCTCACTGCTAGATCATACACCTAGTGATCTGCCTGTTTACAGCCTCCCAAGAGCTGGGATTACAGGTACGTGCCACCACACCCAGGCTCAATTGCTGTCTCAGCTGGCCCCGGGAGTGGGGCTGGCTGGGCAGGCCCAGGAATTCATTCCCAGCATGGATGCCTGCTTGCAGGAGCTTTAATCTGCTGTCCTATTTGGCTGGCCGGCCCGTCAAGCAAATTCTTAATCTCTACCCCATCTTCCTAGGATTTTTTTTAATCTCATCTCCCTCTCTTTGCATTTAGGTCCACATATCACCTTTGTGATAGACACCAGACACATTTGTTTAAGGTGCATGTGATTACCTGTTATTAACATGGGGAAATTTTTCAGACTATATATATCCAAAGAACTGTGTGTTCTGGGTTCCTCAGATAGGACTTCATCCAATGTTTTTTGGTGAGGGGCACAGTTTTAGCAATGATGTTAATCTAATATGGATTTAATTTCCGTCCCTTATCACGTATGTGACTTTACACAAGTTATAACATCTAGCTGTGCATCCATTCCCAAGTGCATTTCAGATCTTATGAGGAAATAAATACATATGGCAATATTAAGGTATTTTCTGTATGTGTGTTCTTATGCCAACCATTTATCATTATGTAGTTTAATAAATCAGTATTTTATACTCAAGCAGCTGGGAGTAAATTCTGTTTAGTTTCACCTTCTAGGACTGGGGAATTATCATTAATGAACTACACTTGTGAGGAAGTGCCAACACTTCAGATCTTGAAGTCCACTTTTGTGTCATAAGGCCTTCTTCCCAGTGTTCTAATAATAGTGACATGGAAAGATTAGTGACCTGGATCAATTTGCCTCCCTAGCAGAAATGTCATTATCCCTATCAGAAGAAAAGTAGCACATAGATTGGCAAGGATAATAACTCAGAAAGGGATGATCCTAGAATCTCATGGAAATAGAAAACTCTATGACATGTAAAATACAACAGTATTTTAAAATCTTTATTATCTTTAATGAAATCTTGATTGAGGGACAATGATACAGTCATCAGCAGCTACGAACCAATACAACAATTTTCTTTACTTTTCTTTTTTTCATTTTTATGTACTTTGTAGAAGATCTCACTATACACCTCGAACTTGTAGTAATATTCTGTTTTCAGCCTTCCCAGTGCTGGGACTGCAGGTGTGTGGTGCCACACCTGGACTCTGCCATGGGTTCAGAGCATTCTGGGGACAAGGCTGATACAACATGTGGGACCAGGATCAAACCGTAATCCCTGTGCTTGCCAAAGCAGGTATTTTGTCCGCTGAGCTATCTTGCTGGCCCTCAATTTTGTATGAAGTAAGAAAAGCACAAATATTTTGAATCAAAATATTCTCCTTGCAAATTTACATATTTTAGAGTTAAAGCATGACTCCCATAATACACAAAAAAGAACATATATCAAAACTTTCTTTTCCATTAATGAGGTTATCAAAGAAAAATAATTCAAAGAAGAATGCAAACTAAATTGGAATCTTCAATAATTGATTAAGTTAACACAAAACCAATTAATATCCTCTAGAGTAATGATACTAGTTTTTAGAACTATACTTTCTATTAAACAAATGTAATAATATTTCACATATCTAAGTAATAAAAAATAGCACACTAGATAATTGACTTACTTCATACAAAACAGTGCAAAATATGTAAACAGGGTGTTATTCTTTGACTTGCTTATATGTAAATTGAAATACTAGTTAGTTGTTTCATTATGTTTCATTTCTGTAAGCAGATTTAAAAATTCCACAAACAACAAAATAAGCATGAAAGAAATAGACTTTGATACTCAATTATGTCTTATGTTGTTGAAATCCCCAAATCTTCCATTTTTCAGTATGATGTCTGGAATACATATGACCATGTCCAAAATACTCATCTATCACATAACAATTAAGAATATGTATCATGGTTTGACGTGAGTTTTGGAATACGGTTTTGTAAGATTTAATTTAATTTTGATAATTAATATTTAACTAATTTTTTGAATATTGTTTACTTACATTTTGTTTCATGATTCATACTGTATCTTTGACTTACTATACTTATAAGACATGGTATGATATTTTCTCCTAGTATTATAAAATACTACTGGGAGAATAAACAATATATATGTATGTATGTATACATAAGAAAGGATGGATATACAGCTACTTTGTTTTAGTTCACTGAGAATAAAAGTTTCTACTAATACTGTTTAGAAGAAAAATTTAGAGCTGGTAAGATAGCTTTGCAGACTAAGGACCTGCTTCGGCAAGCACAGGGACCAGGGTTCAATCTCCAGCACCACATGCAAGGCCAGCCCCATCGTTATGGTTTATGTCTAGTTGTCCCCACAAAGCCTCATGTAGTCATTGGGCAGGGACTTCTATGGATTGAGACTTCACTAATGAGTCACTGGGATTATGTGTTTTAGTACTGATGGGATTATCGGTCTGAGTAGGGCTGGGACTATGGATGTGGTGTAGGGTGGATATCCTAAGGCAGAGAGCCTGATAGGAATATAAAGAGAGACAGAGAGACAGATTAGAGCTGTTGCTCTGCTGCTGTGTTGAGTTGGCTGCCTCTGCCACCATTTTTTTTTTTTGCTTTTCTGCCACCATAAACTGGATGCTGTCTGCTCTGTTCCACTCAGCCTTGGGCCAGTCGAATATGGACTGAAACTTCCATGAACTGTGAGCTAAACCTTTCCTTCCTTCACTTTGATCATCGGGTATTTGTCCCAGCAACAAGTAAAAAGTAACTAAGACGCCCATCCATGGGCACACTGAGCTTGCCACCAAGTCTAGTTGTGGGGGTGTATGCCTGTAACCCCAGTGCTGGGAGGCTGAAAGCAGAATTATCACTACAAGTCCGAGCTTCTTAGTGAGACCCTGTACCAAATACATAAGTTAAAAAAAAAAAAATAAATTTAGTGTACCATGACTCTGAAGCTGAGGCAGGAGGATCACTATACTTTTGAGTCCAATTGGGCGTCATAGTGAGTTCAAGAGCAACCTAAAACCACATAACGAGTTCCTGTCCCCAAAACAAAAACAAAAGCAAGTTAAACACTTCTCGACTTATTGATCTAAATTATAATTAATGTCTTCTCTTTCAAAATGTATAAATTTCAGTATACTAATTTACATGAAGACTATAGGAAACAAATATCCATGGTTTAGTTATAAAAAATAAATGTAAACTACCACCACTGGCATAGTATCATAGCAGTGGAACATTTATCTTTAAGAAAACTTTTCAGTGCTTTCAAATCTGAGAATCCAGTAAGCACGATACAGTAAGATATAATGGACTTAAGATAGGCCCAACATCCCATAACATCAATTAAAAAAAAACTATTTAAAATTAAAAATGATGTGTTCTCCTTGTTAAAAAAGGAATGGGTAAATTTGAGGGCAGGTTAATATCAATGAACATACCTATAATAAATAATAAAATATTTAATCCACTAAATTACGATGAAATTATGTCTGAATTGTTTTTAAAAGTAGTTCTCTAATATTGTCTTTAGGCTTTTCCTTAAAATAAATAAATAAATAAATAAATAAATAAATAAATAAAGCAAAGGAGTTCAGCAGCACAGCATCTATCTGGCAGGTCCTGTGTTTAATTCCCAGTATCAGAAAAAGTAAAGTATTAAATAAATTAGAGGGGTGAAGGGAGGAGAAAAGTTGGAATGAAAATGGTTTATGTACATGAACCAATTTCCTTCAGTGAATATAATTCTTCTGCACTGCAAACATGTACTAATAAAAGTAAAAAATCATGCCCAAGAGCAGAACCAAAAAATGTAATATACAAACTAAAAAAGGAAATTAAAATTAATTTCTAATGTATATCTATACATTTATTTCTCATATTGTTATTCAGTTTAATTTGCTTCTTATGCAGACAGCAGAAATGAAGATTAATTATTTTTAAAATAAAGGTTATTTTAATTATTGTTGAATTAGTATCATACAAATGAGAACAAGTTAGCAAGAAACGCTAACATAGATCATGCATGCACTTTTGCTAGCTGCCACCTTACACAAGGCACATTTCTCATTAATGTCCCCTGTGGTAGATCGTTCATTTCCATTTATTTTCTTTTAATTAGACCCACAAAAAATCTTGGTGTGTTCAGTCATGTCAAATAAGAAGCAATCAAAGGTAATAAATCTAGGGGTTCTTTATGTATTTAGTACAGGGTCTACAAAGGCTCCCTACCCAGATTGTACTTGGAGTGATCCTCCTGTTTTCACTCTCCCAAGTGCTGGGGTTACAGGTGTGCACCACCATGCCCAGTCCCAATTGCCATCTCAGTGTGCCCCCATGGTGAGGCTGGCAAGGTATGCCAGATATCAAGCCCTTGATCCATATGACTACATAAGCAGGCACTTTAATTTGCTGAGCTCTCTGACCGGCCCTATCATATCTAGTTTTCTTATGCATGAACGTATCTAGTGTAATTCTTTTTGAAACTTAATAGCCCATGTGAATTTAAACATCCTTTTGCTCTTTACGTTTTTGTGGGAAAGAGAATAGACATTTAAAATATGCGTTCTTAATTAGCACTATTTATACATTGGATATTTAAGTGAAATGAACATTATATTATATTATATTATATTATATTATATTATATTATATTATATCATATCATATCATATTATATTATACTATATTATACTATATTATATTATACTATATTATATTATATATTATAATAGCACAGCCTGCCCTGGGGGGGTGGGGCTAGTGCAACATATGGTGCCAGGGATCTAACAGCAGTTGCTGTGGTTGCCTAAGCTTACTTAAGCAGGAGCTTTAGACAGCTGTGCCATCTCGCCAGCCCTTAACAAACTTTATTAAAGGTCAGATAATACATAATTTTAATAAATGTTTTATGCAGAAAGTGGCAATTATTTTCAAAATTAAATTTGGGAAAATATAGCTGAAATTTTTGCACATAAAATTTTTGAATATAGAAACATGCAAAGCAAAGTTAAATATATATACAAGAAAGAAACTATTTAGGAACATTTAGATTATATAGATTTTGAATATTTTATCTGAATTAAGTGACTTTAGAAAACCATATTTATGAATTATATGATAAAGACTAAAATAAATTACTGTCTACTTTTTCTAAATTCAGAGACACCAGCACATGATATTTCATCAGTGATGCATAGTTAGATAACAACATTTAATTCTCTTTTGGAAAAGTAAACAAAACAAAAGAAAACCAAAATCCACAGCAGATTGACTTCCAGGTTATAAACAGATAATTATATGCATAATAAATAAGCAAATATTTGTTATTTGTAAAGGGTTTTAACTTCAGTCAAATATGTAAGAAGTACTATAGCTATTATATGCCCACTTGCTAATTAGTAATTTTATGTAATTTGAAAGCAACAGGTAGACATACCCCTGTACAATGTTAGGGAATTCCTGTGGTACAGATCAGTACAGACTGCAGATTTCAGAGCTAAGAGTTTGCCAGAAGTCCATGCAACTCATGAGGACCAGGAAAATGAACCTTCAGGACAGTCTGTCCTCAGGCCAAAAGCATCTGTGGTAGCTGAAATCTGTCAGCCGCACTTCCAAGTAAGGAACAAGTCTGAAACAGAATTGACTTACTTTGAAATGAAAAATTTCACATGCATATTTGTTTTCCGATAAAAGAAAGCCTAGCTGTTAGGAGGATGGGAATAAAAAGAATCAGAGAAATAAACATTTTGTTGTTGAAAGCAGAAGACAGACTGTAGTAAGGCAGCCAGCAGAGTAGTCAGAGACAGAGCACAACTGAGATCAGCCAACAACCTGATCCAAAATATCATAGATCAGGTTTTAAAGTTCATGTGGAAAAGACAACATGATACGTGGCTCTTACCTGGAACTGTTACAAATAATAAACAAAACAAGTCAAGACAAACATAAGGTTTGTGACCAGGTCTCTCTACCCTGAAATATAAGAATGTATATTACTTGGCTCTCCCTTTTGCTAGAGCACAGTGCTTAGGGTTGTAATTTTAAAGGGACCAAATTAAACTCTCCGGTAAGACTTAGTGAAATCTCTTATTAAAGACTTCCTGAAAACTCTAAAATGTTAATAATCCAAAGATACAATGGAACTTGTTAAGCATTCCTATTCCAAACAGGAGGAATAAGGGCTAAATAAAAAAAAAAAGAAAAAATCAAGACCAAGACCAAACAGAGCAAACATTAAAATCTATAGCTCCATATATCCAGCATACAAAACATATGGTTGTGTGACTTTCACAGAGCTTGAGTTGCCCAATTCACATGGCAATCCTGCTTGCAGCTGACATGACGTCTGTCTTTGTGTGGCTGTGATCACCATGTACAGCTTTGCTCCACAGAGATTCCAAGGAAGGGGCATCACCAACTACTGCACAATAATTTTGGGTTTATACATTTGTGTATCTTCTTCTCTTAAAAAGACAATGGTCATACTGGAGGAGCCACCCAACACTCCTAGCCTAACACTGTCCTTTCTTCCAATACATAATCCTGGATAAAGAACCTTGGTAAGTACTAGTGTAGGGCACTTCACAATAGTCCTGCTTGCATAAACCCTAGAACACAAACATAAAAGCAGATGATCTCAAGAACATTATAGACCTTATCACATTGAAACAGTGCTTGTAATTTATATCACTATGCATTTTAATAGCACCGAGAAGAGTATCTGAAGATTTTTTTCACATTGCAAATTGCAAAGAGAGATCATGTAATTATAAAGCACCACATTAACACACAAAAAAATCCCAATCAAGGTGATCTTGTTATATCTTCTTGTATGTAAGATTCTAGCAGTGTAAATGTTTAATTTTCTAGTAATGTATAAATGAAATAATAATTTTATGCTTTACACCCTATGCCATATAGTAATTATTACATTACTTAAAATTTACTGCTGCTAGAACTAAAAATCGACAATCCTTTTGGCCTTTTTAAAAAATCTATAATTCCAAAGCTTGAAGTTAGCACAGGTTTACAAACACAATAAAATGCCATTCACTTTTATTTTTGATTCCCCTGCCCTGAGAAATCTCAGAGGATGCATTAAATCAGCTGTTTAGGCAGAAGCGGTGGCCAGGGTTTGAACCCTGGTGTGCTGTGTGAACGCTATGTAATGAGATGGTGATTGAGACTGGGCATGTTGGCATGCACCCGCAATACCAGCTCTTTGGAGGCCAAATGCAGGCAGATCTATTGATCCAATCTATGTAGTGGGACCCTGTAGACTCTATAATAAAATACAAAAATAAAGAAAAAAATAAATCTCAGAGGAAAAATCAAAATAAAAAATATATCCTATTAATCACCCAGAGAAATTTAATCTTAAACCTACAACTAAAATGTCACAATATTGTACATTTTTCAGGTTATACATGCGCTATCATAAATTTCATCAATCTATAATTATAAGTATAATCTTTGCATCTGAATAAGCATTGTAACAGGGATTGCACTTCAGAGCTTCTAGACAGTACTGATTTCAAATACAAAGTGTAACTTCATAACATTTAGCATTGGTTTGCTTATAATTAATGTATACATGTAAACTACAATCAAAGTATATTATTAAAGAAAGAATTAGTCTTTTTAAAATAAGATTCAGGTTGAAAATTCTTTAATCCCCATCTGTCTATCTATCTATCTATCTATCTATCTATCTATCTATCTATCATCTACCTACCTACCTACCTACCTACCTGCCTGCCTGCCTGCCTAAGTATCTACCAATAGAGACAGAAAGACATATGTATGTATTTCCTGTTTTCCTTCACTCACTTGAGCCATATTTTTTATAACATGTGTATCTGATCAAGTATGCATCTTGGTTGTCAATCCAATCTATGAAGGTCACCTCATAGGTATATTCATAGTATATGAATAAACACTGAATTTCATTGCAACTTCTCAAAGTGCACACTGAGGACAAAAATGAGAGGGACTAATATTGGCACAGGAATCACAGTAGTAAATTCCACTTTATGATGGAATCAAAGCAGCATTTGAAGCAATAAAATACAGAATAGTCAACATTATTGAAATTATTCTTCCCTGTACCCCTGTTTTTAATATCAATATCATTATACATTTAAAACTATATGTACCAAAAAGACAAGCCATAAATGCACCTCTTATTTCAAACGTGGAAATAGATATTTTAGTCTTTTGTCAAATTAAATCGAGAAAGTAACCTCTCCAGGTTCATTCTGCTTTATATCATCTTTATCAGGTATGTCCGTTCCTGAAGATTGCAGCAGGCACTTATAGAATGTTAGACTATTCTGTTACTAAATTTTAGCTAATGTAAAATAGAAGTGTAAGTCATACTCTCAGGCACATCAGCTGCTTTTGTGGTTCAGAGTATGACATTGTGGGAAAAGGGCTGCTATCTTGGTACAAACTATTATAACTTCAAATGAGTTCTGTGTCCTAAAGATCTTTGATCACACAGAAAGTGCATGGGCTCTAGGACAAGCAAAGGTGAAGGACACAAATTCTAGTTATATTTAAATTTAAAATATTAAATTTGAATAATTTAGCGTTAAAATTGTACACAATATTATTCTTTTCATAACCTGTGCTGGTTATTCTTACAAACTAACAGTACTCAGGATACGTATTACATGATTAAGGGTGGGTGAGATAGCTCAATAGCCCAACCTTATGCTTAGGCAAGCCAGGGAGCAGGGCTCAAACTCTCACACCACACATTGCACCAGCCCAAACCCCGAGCACGCTGAGCTGGCCACTGAGACTGGGCACGGTGGTGCACGACTGTAATCCCAGTGCCAGTGAGGCTGAAATCAGGAGGATCATTAGGAGTCCAAGCTGTGTAGTGAGACCCTATACCAAATACATTAAAAATACATGATTAAAAATAGATAAATATTTAAATAGTATGACACAAATTAAAATCAACTTTCAGAGATTCTCTGGCCTCCAACCTCTGGAATGCTGGGATTGTAGGCATACACCACTATGGCTAGATGAATAATGTTTCTTAAAGAATAACTGATTATGAGACATTTTAATTTAATGTATTTATATATTTCAATAACAGTGTTAGTTTAAATAAAATTAGTGTTCATCTTTCCATTGAATCACATCTGATTTTAAATGTCTGTAATTTAGAATTTTATTGCAGCATAATGTATTATGGCAACACATTTTGCTATTTCAATACGTACTATATATTACACATCTCAGAAGTCTTTCAAATCTATTAAAGAAAATAGTATTTATTTATTTATCTATTTGTTTGCAGAGCTGGGGTTTGAATGAATTCACGACCTTACACTTGCCAGGCAGGCACTTGTGCCATGGAGCTATCTCCCCAGTCCCCAAAGTAGTACCTGATTGAGATACAATTTTATGTAAAGGTAGAACACACTTGTCATTTCAAAATATATATATATATATATATATATATATATATATATATACATATATATATTTTAATTTATTTATTTATTTTCTTTCCTGTTTCAGAACGTTTATTTGCTTATTCACTCATTTTTATGGCCAGCTCAGCCCGCCCCGAGGGCAGGGCTGGTGCAGCATGTGGTGTCGGGGATCGAACCACGGTCCCCGAAGTCGCCCAAGCTTTCCCAAGCAGGCGCTTTAGACTACTGAGGCATCCCGCCGGGCCCCCAAAATTTTATTTATTTATTTTTTTCTTGTTTCAGAACCTTTATTTGTTTATTCACTCATTTTTATGGCCAGCTCAGCCCGTCCCGAGGGCAGGGCTGGCGCAGCATGTGGTGCCGAGGATCGAACCGCGGTC
Source organism: Myocastor coypus (assembly GCA_004027025.1). Classification (NCBI taxonomy): domain Eukaryota; kingdom Metazoa; phylum Chordata; class Mammalia; order Rodentia; family Myocastoridae; genus Myocastor; species Myocastor coypus. Next base: position 26,249 of record PVJA010003789.1, on the reverse strand, counting down.
TCCGAAGCCGCCCAAGCTTTCCCAAGTAGGTGCTTTAGACCACTGAGCCATCCCGCCGTTATACACACACAAGACCATATCCATATAGGCAAAAAAAACCTTATTTTATAGAATGACATGCTCTTCTCTTGGTAGCAACATAATACTATATTGCTTATACCTAATAATTTTCAATTAAAAAAGCAATATCTTAATCTCAATTTTGTATAAATATATTCAAATAATTTATTTACTCCTCAAATAAAGGAAAATAAGCATTTTAAATTATGTCAATATGTGGAAAATATTTCAATAAAATTAATCAAAACTAAAATATTCTTAAAATAAATAAGAAATCAAAGCTTAAAACAATGCAATTATTTTTCAGTACTGATTGCTCACACAATCTCAAGAAGCACATTACTTTTCCCCTTAAATTAATTAACAGTCTAGCCAGTTGAATGTATTTCCTGCCTTTAAAAATTATGGTGTCTTTCTCTTTTGTATGCTAATAGAATACATGACATAGATTTATTGGCAATCCAGTAAAAATGTCCATCCAGTTTGGGGTATAATTGGCAATAAAAACACTTCTTGAACACTAATATTGCTCAAGAAATAAATAAATAAATAAATAAATAAATAAATAAATAAATAAATATTTAACTTGTTTACATGTATTTGGTACAGGGTCTCATTACACAACTTGGATTCGTTGTGATCTTCCTATTTTCAGCCTCAACAGCATTAAGATTATAGGCGTGTGCTGCTACCCCTGGTCTCCATGGTGGGCACAGCACACACAGGGGTGGAACCAGTGAGACATGTGGTGACAGGGATAAAACCTTGGTCCTTGGGTTGAACCCTGGCCCCTGGCTTGCCTAGGCAAGCACTTAGTCCACTGAGCTCTCTCACTGGCCCTCTAAAAGAACTCTTTAGAGATCTTTATACCCAGACAGTCACACTATTACTAGATAATATGTTCTTCATCCATCAGGTTTTTGCACAAGTGCCTTGTGGCTGTTCTACATTCACCAGGAGCAAGGAACATAGTAAGCAAAACAGAAAGCTTTGTACAGAAGCTTACATTCAAACTGTATAGGGAAGATACAAATAGCATTAATAAAATAATAAGCTCATGAGCAATGAAAGGAACAACTCCATAAAAGAAATAAATTGAGAAAGTTTTAAAACTATGCATGTTTTTATGAATAAGGTAGATATTTGGCTCCCTCTTACCTTTATAATGCATAATTTCTTATGTGCATTTGTGTATTCTATGAATTTCCCTCCATATCATTCAAAAAAATAGTCTGACTCCCTACTTGTATTACCTTTGTCATCTTCCTTCTCTCTTTTAATCTTAACCTGGGCATCTTGTTAATGCTGGAAGAAGACTCAAATTTGAAATCACTGTACTGGAAGCTTGGCATGTGCTGAGAACTCTCTCAGAACTTGATACCTAGCCCATCTCAGTAAACTGAGTACATTTCCCCGCTTACAAAAGATTCCCATTGAATGACCCACATGCAAGACCCAGGGGTCTGAAATATTCACGCAAAAACATTTTATTTCCTCTTGTGTCTTAGTCATGTTAGGGAAGACACCCTGGCTTTGGATTATACCCACGTGGGATAACAGATCATTGCTTGAAAGTCTTCAATGAGTCACCCTCTAAGTGCTCTTCCTGAAGGAGGTTGTCCTCTGGGTACACTAATGGTAGTAGTATGGACTCAATTAATAAGCTTTTCTTTCCCTTGCATTTGCATTTGATTTGAGTGAATGAGAAAAATACTGGTATAAATTTTAGGCTGAAGAAGAAAAAGGGTGAAGACTCTGACTTGACCATTCAATGCATGGCATCATTAAGTCAATCTGATCTATTAAATGCTATGGTTTTCTCCAGGGGCAGACCCAAGACAGCTACCATCTCAACATGCAAGTCTGGACAGATGCAAGTTTTTGGATTATGTAATTCTTTCCAGCATTTGTAATCAGGCTCTTTATTAAACTTCCATTAAAATTTAATATAAATGTATAATCTTCCCTACTTGTCCCTTGTCCCAGAAAAATAGGTTCCACAGAAGTTTCTCAGTCTTCTGTTTGAAGAAGTATTTTTCCTGTTTTACAGGTTCCGTGTTATGTATATAGTACTAATGAATGATATTTTTAATAAGAATATTTTTAAAAGTTCTGATGTCATTAAGCCAGTTCAAATACCTACTATATTTTTCAGAGTATGGTATCATTTTAATCTAGTTAACTTCATTTTGTCCGTATCTTCCCTATTTTTTCAGTGTCATTTCTTTGAATTGCATTTCACTTTGTAGTCTCATTGATGGTGGATCATGCAGCTTTACTAGAACAGAACCTGAAATGTGTGGAATCATTCCTTTTTAAGCTGTATTTTACTGTAACATCTGAATACTTGAAATGCTTAATTTATAACTTCTATACTAAGGTTTTGGGCTATAGTCAAAATACCATGATCATGTGTCTCAGAATTCTAACATGTTGTTAATACTATTCTTCAGTTTCTTCAATTACCAGCTTAAAGTGAATGTTGCATATTGTTTTATTTGGCTTTGAAACATTTTTACATAACTTCAATCCAAGATTCTTTCATAAATTTTTGATAAATAGCACAGTGAATATATTCAGTATCATTGGCGAGATTCATTTTTTTTTTTCTTTCCAGATGCTTCTTATTTTTACTTTGGAAGGTGCCCTTTTACTTTTACTATATCCAAACACTCTGTTCATGGAATCACATGAGGAACTTTACTGAGAAACACAAGTGTTTCATATTATTTGTACAGTATAACTCAGAGTCATAGGAATATTTTATTAGATCTTTTTCTTTTAGAAAAAGTGGAAAAGGTAAGAAAACAGCAGTACAATAAGCCTCAGAGTAAAAAGAAAATGGTGTCATATAATGTATAAAATTCTTTCCATGAAATTGTATTTTATATAATACATAAAGTGACATGAGATCCTTTTTAAATTATATTAAAAAAAATGAAGTCCTTCTTAATATGAGCACACAAGTGAAACAAAAAGAAAGCTTTTAATGACATATCTGTTATCAACAAAATAGAGAGGATGGGAGTTTGATACTATGCCTTCTTACTAAAAATATAGGAGAACAGATTAGATGCAATTTAGAGACTTCTGAGAAATTGATTCTAAAAATGACATTCTGAAACCATACATAAAATTTATCATTGTTTGCAAACTGATACACAAAATATCTATCCTGTTAAAGAGATTCTGATTGCATTATTGTAACTCTATCAGTTTTGAGTACTCTTCCAGATTAAGTTTTAAAATGAAAGAGAAATTATTTATTAACATGTCATTGGTACTTATTTAGCTACAGGTAACTAGAAGAATGGAACATGATGTATGACAACTGCTGTGCATCTTTAATGCATGGCTGGTGAAAGACACACCAGATTATTATCTCATGGCACAGCAGAACTGGGTTAATTGACCTTCACAAGGTAGCAGATGAGACATTCATTTTATAGATAACCATCATTATAGAGAATAAGCTTCTTATCTTTCCCAGGGTAAGTAAAGAGCTGTAATTGCTTCTAAGGTCAAATGTCAAAAGTGACAATATGCTTAGATGACTTCCTTTATAGATAATACACTTACATAAAACATTATGCACTAGGTATTTGGAGTTCTTTTCATCATTAAAAGTTGACGCTTATGTATTAAAGTGCATAATAGTAATTGCAGTGAGGTTGTTCAGTCATTCAATTTTAAAAACAAAAGATACTGAAACAATTCATATTTGGAATTCTGAGTTTACTATTCAGTGCAAATAGTAAAAATAGTTTATTGCATATGATAGTTTTTTGTTTTTGTTCTGTTTGGTACCGGGAAACAAGCTCAGTACCTTGCGCTTGCCCACCAAGTGCTGTGCAGCGGAGCTATGTCATGCCGTGTCCCTAGTTACATTTTAGTGCTTATTAACCTTCTTGGGCTGATAGTCAACAATTGCTCTTGACGCAGAGTGAGTGAAGGCTTGTGCAGGGACGTATGTGACTTTCTCTATGCTGAGCTCAAGTGAAAACCTAAAAAGGCTCTCAACTTTTGCTCAATTGATCTTGGGCTCCTACAGGTACAATTGACTTACACAATAGAATTAACTAATGATACTTACCTATGAAACATGCTATAAATGAAAGTTCATGCCCCATATGATCACTAGCTCATAGTAGTATATTATGGAAAGTTAGGACTTCATTTGTTGAGCCAGGTTTTTAAAGCTGGACTGGGATTTTGTTGTTGTTCCAGGAATTAAATTCAGAAACTTCTGCTTGCCAGGCATGTGTTCCTGCCTCTGAGCCGTATCAGTGACATCGAGGACTGACATTTTTCAACCAACTATTTCTAATATGTTCCCAATCTTGGAAACTTTTACTGTCCATTTTTTTATGTAAAAAATATGCTTGACCAAAATCATATTTTTGTGCTTAATCTCTTTCTATTAATATTCCTACATCTTTGATTATTCTTAACAGCTTTTGCCTTTAGGATTTGGCTCTCTGCACTTCCTTCAAAAAGAATTGACTTAAAACATAATTGTTTGGTGATCTAATTTTAATTAAATGATTTTAATACTTCCATCATTCTTTTCTACTGTATGTGTTCAATTCCCATTGCAGCAAGGTAAGTATATCTAATGGTTACCTATCTATTGGTGTATATAATTAGATAGTCTCTAATTTTTTAAAAATTTGTATTGATGGGGCCAGGGACATAGCTCAGGGCCTGGTAAGCACAGGGTCCTAAGTTCAATCTGCAGTACTGCAATAAATAAATAAATGAATAAATAAATAAATAAAATTTATATTATTTACTGTTATGATCCCAGTGGCAGATACTCATATTAACCATGGGTTGTAAGGAGGAAATACATTATGATTTTTCACTCTTCCAACTCCTTTAGGAGGGCCGCGGGTGAGCTCAGTTGTTTAAATGTCTGCTAAGGCAAAAGGCAGTCGGGCACAGGGGAACAGGGTTCAATTTCCAACTCCATAAGCCTTACCTGACATGTCCTATGGCAGCCTGAGTCACCTAAAAAACAAAAGAAAAAGAAAAAAAAAAAGCTGCCCAACTCTTTTAAATTTATTTATTTATTTATTTCTTATGGCCAGCTCAGCCTGCCCTGGGGGTCAGGCTGGTGCAACCTATGGTGCAGGGGATGCAACTGCGGTCCCTATAGTTGCCTAAGCTTGCCTAAGCAGGCACTTTAGACCACTGATCCATCTCGCTGGCACTCTTTTTTTTTAATCTTAAAGAGCATTAAAAATGAGAAAGAAAACACTAAAAATGATGCCAAATTTCAAAAAAAGATGGTAGGAAATTAAGAATGGTTGTTATATCGTGTACTATAATTTTCATAGCAGCTGTTCAGGTTATCAGATATAGTCAAGCAAAACTGATCACAGTTAAGCATCAACTGTTCCTTTCAGTATGCCAATATTAATTAGTAACATAATTCTTTTATCTATCATATATATATATATACCATATATATCATATATATATATATATATATATATATATATATATGTAAACATTCCCATCTCAGTTGTTCTTTCCTTTTGAACAGTTTCTTTTCCTTTTACAATACTTATTGTTAACTACAAAGAAAAACAAACTCGAGGTTTTCTAGGTAAATGGATGTAAGTAGAGACTTTACTCATAAGTGACATAAATCAGACTCCCATGTGTAAGCGTTGTACTGCCTCTCTAGTGAAAGAAATTAAAGGAGTAAATACAAGCTGAAAGGTACAATAATACTGTGAAAGGGAAGAAACCACTCTTCCAAATTCCAATCATTATTCTGCATTTGGATCTCAGAGTCACAGCCCTTACAGGAAGGAGAAAACAACAGGTCAAGTGCAGTGGGCTCCATAAATCGCTCTTCCTGCAGTTCCTCACTGATTACGTAACCCCAGGTCTTCATTTTCCAAGCGTGTTTGTTTGATTTCCTTGGACAGCTGTGCTGTGACCCTTCGCCCAGTGAAGTCCATGGACATGGGAGTTTCCCTCCATTGTGACCCATTCTGTGACAACTGTGTACTTCAAGAAAACCTTTCTTGCTGTGCACTAGGACGTTCTGGAAAACCACATATTTTATCGAGTGAAATGATTTTGTCTTAACAAACTTCTCTTATTTTGAGGTGTTTTTTGAGGTAAAAGCAACAGAAAGTAACAATTACCAAATGACTTTCGTAAGTCAAATTTAGTCAGGAAATAGAATAGCTGCCTCCTGTTTCGCAGACATGTCCAAACTCTGCTCCTAAAATCTGGGACTTATTTCTAACATAATTTCTAAGCAATTAAATTTCCTATTTAAATAATGCCTTTTCAAATTGTCTCCATTCCCAAAGTCATTCCTGTGATAATTCTACACTTATGATAATGAGAAGTTCCCTCATTTACAGGAAAGGAAACAACAAATGTGGCACTCTCTATTTTCTTATTCACAGATAAGGGCTTATTGCCATAAGCACTATCCAGGTACTTGCTTCAACCTGAATTCTGAATATATTGCAAACTATATTAGGCAATTTTTCCTGCTTTATCAAAGATAGCAGAAAAAAAGGATTCTTTATTTTCATGATTGTTTAATATTTTAATATTAAATATTTTTAAGAATATTGGTTAAGCACTTTGAAGAATAACAATAAATTTGGGTGGCTATGTATTCTTGGATTAGATGGGGAGGTTTGGAATTTTGAAAAGAAAAAAAAAAGTAAGAAAATGACCTTAAGTGAAATTTGCTTCTAATATAAAAACATAGTGTACTACATATAACATAAGGTGATTTAGCACTAGTGATGGTAAATTTTCTCACATTGTATGATGGTCTGCAAGATACCTCTTGTAAATTTAATGCTTTCACTTGGCAGCTTTTAGTTTTTGAGTGTGCATTATTAAACGTGATCCACACTTCATGTGGAGAAGGAAGCTGTCTTGGTTACTTTTTACTCATTGCTGGGACAAATACCCGATAGCCAAAATGAAGGAAGGAAAGATTTATTTAGTTCACAATTTGTGGAAGTTTCAGTCCATATTCAGCTGGCCCAAAGCTGAAAGCTGAGTGGAACAGAGCAGAGAGCACCCAGTTCATGAGGGCAGAACAGCAATAATCGCGACAGAGGCAATGGACCAACCAGGGCAGCAGACAGCAACAGCAACAGCAACAGCAGAGTCTGTCTCTCTGTCTCTCTTTATATTACACTCAGGCTCTCTACCTCAGCTTGTCCAATTTAGGCTACACCCATAATCCCAAAAGTACTTAGACCCATTATCCCATCAGTACTAAAGCACATCATCCTAGTGGATCATGGATCAAGTCTCAAACTCTAGAAGCCCTCGCCCCATGATTGCATGAGGCTTTGGGGGGACAACTAGACATGAACTATAACAGAAGGTAATCTCTACCAACTGGAAGAAGATATTGTGTAAATGTATTAGTTGAAATATTCTTTATGGCAAATTTATCTCTGACATTTCCTATCAGTTATGTGCCTAGTATGTCCCTGTTGTGTCCTTCCTTCCCCATTTCTACTACTGCTGTCTATGGTGTGCAAAATGCACAGTCTCTCAACTGGAAAATTTTGTTATATTTTCCCAGATATAATCAGAATAATTACTGCAAAACTTATATTCCTCTCTATTATTAGAATGACAATTTACAACTTGTTGTTACTCTGCATATTTTCCCCTCTAGCACTTATTCCTTGAGTGCTATAGTTCTCTTTTTTTTTTGGTTCTTACATATTGCTATAGAGTCACATGCTTCTTTTTGCATTCTTCTGAAAAGCTACATATAAGGGTGCCATACCTAGACTAGATCTGCCACGTAATTTCACTTAAAAAGTAAATATTCTTTCTTTTACTGAGAACCTTTTCTCTTGTTCTTCTTCCTCATATTATAGAGCCTAATATTGCTTTCTATGATAGCAATGACCACCGTCACAGTAGACAACTTATGTTTGCTGATTTGTTGTTTCTCTCTTATATGTATAATTGTTTCCAAAATTTCATGTTGAATATGAAAATATGTCTCCTGATGATATTCAATATATCTTTAATGAATGACTAGAAAGAAGGAAAGAAATGAATGAAGAAAGAGAGGGAAGGATGCTGGGGACCACAAATTATAAATTGAGTCCAGGAGACTTATCCTTCCTACTATCCCACTGGTGTTGCCATTCTTGTTCCCAAAAAGACCCTCTGCCCCTCAGCCATCCACTCTGCTTCATATACAAAGAATAAATACCGGTGCTGTGCACCACATGGCCTTTTGTTGCATGTGAACAATATGTCCTTTTGATCCCGCTATGTACTGTTTGGTCCCTTTCTCTCTCTCTCTCTCTCTCTCTCTCTCTCTCTCTCTCTCTCTCTCTCTCTCTTTTGCTGTGCACTGTGACATTTGGCTGGTGACTGGGGACCCACTGCAGGAGTTGGCACCATAGAAAGGACTGCTAACAGAGGGAGGCTAACAATACTTCCATCAAACATTTATGGGAATCACTAAGTAATGAGTGTAAGCAAACAGCAGGGCAAATATTAGAGTATGAATTAGTTCTCTAATGCCGTTCACATATTTATTGCACTTCCATCTTTCTTTAATTTTCTGAGGGTGCTCCAGTCACTGACTACTTTCCTGGGCTCTTGTCTTTTTTCCTGCTTCTGTGCCTTTTGGAACATCGAAGGTTATTCATCATTTGCAGCTCATTTGCTTTAGCTTTTGGTTACATTCATTTGTCTCATCAGTGGGAAAAAAATGAGAATTTCTTCTCTGGAAACTAATGTCTTTCTCTGACTCTTCTGGTCATAGAACCTGCTTAACGCAAATGCATTTTAAAACATATTTAACATGAATAGATCAGGGAACAAAGTATTGTACTTTACAAATTTTCACAGCTTCTTACTCATAGTGTTTCATCGAAATTTCTCTATGCATGCCTGTCATGGCTTGTGTCCTGATGTCCTCCAAAGCTACGTGTGGCTTTTCAGAGGTGGCCAGAGACAGCACAGTATGTGATACTGGGGCCAAAGGTGTGCGGTTACTAAGTCAGTCTACTGATGATTGGCTAGGCATAAGTCTGGGTGTAGGCAATGGGAAGATCCTGTTCTCTGGGGGTGGTGCTCCCCAGCCTAGGGCTGTGGAGCTCCAACAGAATAAGAGATAGAAAGGGGCTGCCTGCCATGGCTTTCTCTCCTCTGAGATGTCCCTCTGGCATGTCGTCCTGCCATGGAGGCAGCAAATTATGAACTAAACCTTCTACAAACCATGAGCCATCTTTTTACTTCGGATGTTGGGTATGTTGTCTCAGGAATGAAAAATAAAGTAAGTAGGACAATATCTTTTATTATCCTTCCTCAGCAGGTCATATCACACACTATACATAGGTTTTGTAATCCACCTTCCACTAACCTCTCTTAATTTTAAATTTCACAAGCTAGGATGGGGAGTCAGCTTGGTGGTCTAAGCAGCTTCCTGGAAAGTACAAGGACCCAAATTTGACCTTGAGGACCACATGTAGTACCAGACCCAGAACCCCAGCTGAGCCATGCCAGCTCCCCAAACAGGGCATGGTGAGGCATGCCTATAATCCCAGTGCTAGGAAAGCTGAGACAGGAAGATCACCACAAGTCCAAGCTGTGCCAGACCCTGCACCAAATGATAAATAAATAAATAAATAAATAATAGAATGAAAACAATAATAAAATAAAAATACTCTCAAGTAGAATGTTTGACTAACCCTGTTATTTTCTTCTTTGCCACTGTCACGCAGGGGTCAGAATGTTTATTGCTGGTAAATTTTCAGGGTTTGAGAGGTGCAGATGACAAGTTCTTTCATTTCAAACACATAACCCTGAATATTTACAGATCGGTGGATGATGTGCCTGCTCCATGTATTAAGATGAGGATAACACATTCTGCACAGTTACAGATCGGAGTAAAATGAGAAACCTACGTCTAATCATTTTATTAGTGTATTTTCCATTGCTTCGTGAAACAAAATGCTTCATGGTGGATGATGAATTAAAAACACGAGGTATTTTGGGTTTACAGACTTTAAGATGCAAAAGCATGACATCAATCTCCGTTTGTAGTAAGTGAAAATTGTAGTGAGGGCCCCTTAACAAATGCCATGAAAATGTTGAGCCTGCATAAAAGGGAAAGATCACAGGACACAATAGAAATCCAAAGTTATGGAAGAATAAGTGGCCTGTTTTAAAAGAAGCCCTCTCAGTGCAAAAGCTCAGTCTCCCAAGAACTACGTTAATCATTCCTCATGGCACCACCTGGATACACCTCGGCACCCCAGGCCCAGGTCCTTATCTCATAACGGTAGCATCTCCTCCAGGGCCCGACACATGGAAGCCTGAGTCCCACCAGATAAACCTCTGGCAGATACATCCAATTCCTACTTTGTAGACAGCACTCAAACCACATCCAAAGTCATGACAGGTTTATAGCATCCAAATGACACTTGGTGCCAATAGTACATGCTGGAATCAAGGAGACCTTTTTCAACAAAATTTATATTCTTATAAGACAAACTGTTTTGCATATTTTCGATTATACAACAGTAAAACATGCTGATGAAATGAACAGAATATAAATTGACTTTCTCTTCAGTTTGCAAAGATAATATAAATAGATGAATTAATTACTTAGTTAAGCAGTGATACATTTTTTTTTTTTGGCAGTTATGGTCTTGAGGTAGCACAGTGATGTTTAATCAAGTTTCAAGATGAAAGTGACTTTTGTTTTATTTTTGGTGGAACTGGGGATCGAACTCAGGACTTTGCACTTGCCAGGCAGGTATGTGTGCCCCTGAACTATTTCCCCAGACCCAGAAAGTGAACATTTATGATGTAAGTATTTCTTCAATTTGACATATAGTTAAGAATAGAGTTTTGAAATTCACAATAATAAACAACTTATATTTTAATGTATTGGCTTTGGATTCACATTTATATGATATCATCTTTGCCTCAATTAAGAGTCTTCATAAAACAGAACTATCATTTGAACTTCTGTGAACAAATATAATCTTTTTTAAGGACCTGTTTGCTGAAAATATATATATATATATATATATATATACTATATATATATGTATATATATGTAAACATTGCTAAATAGAGTTACTTTCTCTAAGGTCCACTTGTCCCAAACTTCTTTTGAATGTGTCTTACGATTAGCTAGAATAGAAAAGAAAGTGCATGCTTACATAAGTTGACATGCTATGCTATGTAAATTGCTTAGATGGTATCTGTTAATAGGGATATACTAGTAAGAACAATGGGTTATAATGTAGGCCAGATGGTCCTATAAGATATAACTTTAAAAATAAGATTTGGGATGGCTGAGGAGATAGCTCCATGTCACAAGTGCTTGCCTAGCAAATGCAAGGTGGTGAGTTTGCACCCTGGTTCCACAATAAATAAATAAATAAATAAATAAATAAATAAATAAATAAAATATAAATAAATATAAAGATTTGACTTAGTTTTGAAGTTTTAGAATTTTTTATTTTTTTAATTTAATTTTTTTTCTTGTTCCAGAACTTTTGTTTGTTTGTTTATTTTATTTTTATGGCTGGCCCAGCCTGCGCTGAGGGCAGGGCTGGCGCAGCATGTGGTGCCGGGGACCGAACCGCGGTCCCTGCAGCCACCTGAAGGCACTTTAGACCACTGAACCATCCTGCCAGGCCCCAGAATTTTTACTTTTTAAAGAGATCACAAAATAGTATTAAAACAGATAAAATACAAATTGTACAGATTCTCATGAAACAAAATGCTGTGAATTTGACAGCATTTGTTAACTTCAAATTGGTTGTTCATTTTACCAGATACGTGCATGTAATTTTGGAAGAAGAAAGGAAAAAAAGAAAGAAATCTATAAGAGACTAAGTATGGAAAAGGTATAAGGAATCAAAACCAGAGACAAACAAAAATTAAGCATGAATTACTTCTTTTCACAGACCAACAGAAATCCACCATACCGTTATATAAACCATTCTGCTTAGTTTTCAAGTTGAGTAAAAAAAAATATATATATATATATATATATATATATATATATATATATATGTATATATATATGTATATATATATACACATACATATGTATATATATACTTAATATCATCTAGGAAGCACTAGGCAGAGGCAAAATTACATTGAAACATATTTAAGCAGGAATATTTTAGTTATCTGAATGGTTAATTAGCTTTATTTTAGGTGTAAGAACTGAGAAGAAGACTAAAGACTGAGAGGGAAACATTGTAAAGTCAGGTTTCGATTAGAAAGGAAGGATGATTACGTTGTACTTTGTAGTTTCTGATAAAAATGTAATACGAGTAAGAAGAAAATTATGAATTTTGATAAGCCATGAATACAGTTACATTTCAAGAAATATCCATGGCTATCATGGAGAAAAAATAAACCAGGGTAGCGTCTTTAGAAATAATTGCAGTCTTCTGGTTACATTGGAATATTGGACAGAAGAGATTGCAGAAGTTCTGAAGAAGTTATTTTGAATATAAAGCTCAGATAACATTTGGATGATCATATATATATATATATATATATATATATATATATATATGATTATGTATATATACATATATACACATATATGTGCAATATATGTCACTTTTAGTGTTATGGAAACAATTGAAGCTATCTAAGAAGAGTGCTAATCCAATTTTCCTAAAATATTTCTTTATGTAGTTTGTGAATTTTCAAATCTAATGACCTAAACATATATGTTAGCTTTTTAAGAGCTTTGTTGCATATTTTTCCATTAGTTTAAATGAACAGAGTAAAGTTTTCCAATACTGTATCAATAAAACCTAAACATTAAATATTTCTACTCTCAAAACCTACAAAACTTATTGCATTCTGAGAGCAAAGGTTGATCGCTCCAATTATCTTGGTTTGTGTCACTTACATTATGCATCCAAGTAACAAATTTATCAACAAAGGTCACTAGCACCAAAATAGTAAGCAATCAAATTCTCCACCCTATTACCCTGGCCAAAACTAGTAATTCTAAACTGCAGTGATATCTAGGTTCACTAATGCTTTTTTTTGGGGGGGGGGTGAAGAATTTGGTTCAACAACAGAGGCATTTGGAAAAATTTTGGTTTTGTTGGTCAGCTCTGCAGTACATGATCAACATAACCGTGACTGTATTTCCTGCATGAATATGAAAATATATTTTTTCCTTTATCGTAGAATGAATTAAGTCTGTGAACCACAGTACCACTCTGTATTGATGTTGTAGTCTACAAAGCTGTCTCCTTTGCATTGATCCTTGTTGTTTTTATATGTGAGCAAGCAAAAGGATGTGTGACTGATCTTGAAAAGATGTGACAGCCAACAATACACTGTGCTGCAGAATACAGAGTATGTTATGTAAAGCTGAACACATCCCCCGCTCCCTGTCATCGCTGTAATCACTGTCACCAGGGCTCCCTTCTTCTCCAACTTCATTTCTGTCAAGCTTTTGTTGATCATGATGGTAGAAAAATAAATCTTTCCTCATCTTCACTCAGGATGGGCCAAATATTAGCCACATATATATTTTCTGGTAGACATATTTAATCAGTATTCAGAATTTTCAACAATTATACAAAATGTTTCCCTTTCATTATATAGCCAATATCAAACACTGTCATTCATTAATAAGACACTTGAAATTTCTCTCTATACGAAATTGTAAGAAACTGGATTTATAAAATAGTGAATTTTAGTTTAACTCATCCATGTGCTACATTTATTTATTTATTTATTTATTTATTTATTTATTTATTTATGTCTTTTTGAGACAGGGTCTCGCTATGCAGTTGAAGCTGGCCTTGAGCTCACTTTGTAGCTCAGGCTGGTCTCGAACTTGCACCAATCCTCCTGCCTCAGCCTCCCGAGTGCTGGGATTACAGGCATAAGCCACCACGCCCGGCTCCATGTGCTACTTTTAAAAGAGTTGAACTCTACATTATAATTTTTATTTGTCATATATTACCGTCATTGAGCTACCTTTCTTCTATCAGGATGAATGTTTTTTTTTTTTTTTTTCTCTCCAAGAGTGCTTCTGATTTTTGAGGGTTTTTTTTTTTTTTTTTCCATATTAAGTACAGGATCTACAGAGTCTCCCTACACATATCATGCTCATGGTGTTCCTTTTGTTTTCAGCCTCCCAAGCACTGGGATTATACGTGCACCAACACACCCAGTCTTCTGACCTTTTTTAAATGTTGGACTCTGTGTGTGTATGTGTGTGTGTGTAAATTGAAACAGAGTATCATACATGTTAAATACTACAAATGAGGTATAGCCCTAGCTAGCCCACAGATGTTGTTCTTAACCTTGTTTTGCATCTACTTTATTATCCATAGTTTCTGCTTAAAAATGCAAATTTCTTCTACTTGCCTGAAAGCCATTCAGATTTTATTTTGATCTTGCTTCTCTGAACTTTTACCTCTTGCGTTTCCCTGGAGCCAGAATGGCATCTGGGTTGTTCCTTGGAGGATGACCATGCTCCCGCCTCAGCACAGTCATGCCACCATTGATTCCTTACCTGAACTCTTGTTGCTTGGGGACACTTTTCCCTAGGGCAGTAAGAGCTTCATGTATTTTTCAATTGTCCTCTGCACAGTGAGGGACCTCCAAGGCTCTGCACATCACATGCCTCCCACATGCTGTCTCCTCTTTCTGTTATCTTCTCTACATAACTCTTCCTTCTGAAAATAACTTTAAATAGACCACTTTCTCTAGCCACCCAGTAGAAGGAAAATTGCACGAAGGTCAGGGAAATTTTGCCTGTTTTTCTCTTAGAAACAATCCTAACGCTAGGATGAAATGTCTGCTGCATGCAAGGAACATGTCTGGGTAATAACTGACTTAGAGATCCTTTACATTTCCTGTTTGTCCCAATATTTATTTTTTTTTCTTGTTTCAGAACTTTTGTTTGTTTATTTACTTATTTTTATGGCCAGGTCAACCTGCCCTGAGGGCAGGGCTGGCACAGCATGTGGTCCCAGGGATCAAACCGCGGTCCCTGCAGCCGCCCAAGCTTTCCTAAGCAGGCGCTTTAGACCATTGAGCCATCCTGCCGGGCCCCTGTTTGTCTCAATATTAAATGTGCTTTCAATGAAAAAAAAAAAAAAAAAAACAGATGATATAAAATTAAAGTGCATACAGTAATAATATTTAAATTAAAGAAGGTCTGGCCTGATAGCTCAGCAGACTAAAAGTGCTTAGGTAGAGTTCAAAGAAAGCGATTCAATCTCCGGTGTGCTCTGCCAGACCAACCCACGGGGCAGCTGAGAAGGTGATTGAAACTGAGTGTGGTGGTGCACACCTGTAATCCCAGCTCTTGGGAGGCTGAAAACAGATGCATCACTACGAATCCCACCTATGTAGTGAGACTCTGTAGGCCCTGCCCTAAATGCAGAAAAAAAAAAAAAAAAAAAAGCAAAATTATCGTTAGGTTTTATTCTGAAAATGTTTATGTAATATCGCCATAATGAACCAGTAAATAATAATGATACATGTCATATTTTTCATTGCAAACTAAGGGGCTGGTGTCACATTAGTGTTAGCAGGTGAGGGACTTACCTACATTATTGATGTTCTGAACAAAGAATCAGGCAAAACATCTAAAAGAAACAGCAAGAGCCAAGATTTATTGAAAATGAAATTACCATCACAGGCCAGGAACAAGGAAGAGAGAGAAGTCAGAGATTGCTGCTACCGGGTTAAGCATTAGGATTTTAGGTAGGATTGAGAGTTTGGTCTAAGGTTTTACCCCTGCAATGAATATCTCGGCTCTTGCCTTTTGTTGGGCAGTGAGATTTTGACAATGTATGGCTCCTGCAGGAACTGTCACGGCATTCAGAGCCAAACAGCTGGACAGACAAAACAACATCATGTCATGCCATGCAGGTTTGGGTTGGCTAAAGAATTGCTAAAGACCAATGGACACATGGCTAGAAATTTCCTGTGTACAATTGGTGAATTAAGTCTATGAACCAAAGTACCTCTCTACATTAATGAAGTAGTGTACAAAGTTGTCTTCTTTGTCTTCAAATTGCTGTTTTATACAGGAGCAAGTAAAACAGCGTGGATAATTCTAGCAAGATGGGAGAAATAACAATACACTCTGCTGCAGAATACAGAATGTATTACATAAATCCGAGTGCATTCCCTTCTGACATTATTTATTTATTTATTTATTTATTTATTTATTTATTTATTTATTTGTCTTTTTGAGACAGGGTCTCACTATGCAGTTCAGGCTGACCTTGAGCTCATTTTTTTAGCCCAGGCTGGTATCGAACTCACACTGATCCTCCTGCCTCAGCCTCCTGAGTGCTGGAATTACAGGCGTACGCCACCACGCCTGGCTTTGGCATTGGTTATTTATTGCCATTGAATTTAACCTGGATATCCAGGTCCTGGGCTGGTGTTTGTCTTCGAAGTTGCAGCTGGCTTAGGAAGAAGTTTCTACAGGAGACCTTCTCTCAAAACATTTTCTTAGCTGCCTCTTAGCTTACTAATTCTATTTTATACTGTCTTTTAACCACACTTCATTCAGCTCTATAGCCAGTGAGTTGTATAATTAGAGCATATGTTTATATAGCTGATTTCCTGAGCCGTGAATTAACACCAGTATTCAATTCTACTTCATGTTTAACAATTTGTTTTCAAGTTTGGTTCTAAATAAAGATCAATAATAGAGCTGCCTAATAATCATGTTGTACATGCCATAAAATCTAAATTCTCAAAAATCTAAATTCTCAGCAGGGGTATAGTTTTTTATGTTAGGTATGATTTTTAACAAACACATAAAAATAAAATAGAGTGAACTCATGCTTAACCAGCTTCAAGAACCATAACTCAGCTGGAAAAATAAACCACCTATAACCATGTTTTACTCATTGCTATACTCAGAGAAGAAGGTAAATCAACTTTAAAAAATGAAGAAAAATCTGTTTGCTTTTTGATAGATATATAGCATCACAAAAATTTCTCACTGGCTTCTGAAATACCCAATAAATTTCTCACAAAAATACTTGTGAAATTGTGACAAGGATTTAGAGCTTGCATTAGCTCAATACACTAACTCATTTGGGCCTATAGATATCTTCTATGTAACTGGATGATATAAACAGCTTTGCATATCTACCTTCATTGTTTCTCTTATTACTACAAATGCAGTATAAGATACCTCCTCAAATCTGCAGAAAGGCATGTTAATCCGTCAGTGATTATTCACCAAAAGATGGCCATTTCTCTTCTGTAAGACTGAGAACAAGAGTAACCAAACTGTTTAAAAGATTTATGGGAATATTATCATGAATAGATTGCCTGCTGCCAATTTTTACAACATTCTGTTCTAGATTCACTGAGTGATGACTAAAGGTCTCCAGTCATGGCTTTAAATCTTCCAGGAACAGTGGAGTTTTGTGTGGCCATTAATACACAAAGTAACTGTTCCACTAAGCAGAATCAGTTGCCCCATTCAGTGGTACCTAGTGTCATGAACTTAACTGGCTCCATAATTCTAGACTGAAAGTAAGTCAAATTTCCACATAAAGTTCTACATAAATAAGATTACCCCTTCTTGTCCATATGTATTTTAAACTACAAGAATATGAATCAAACTCAACAGAATATAAAGAGAAAGAATGTTAAGCTTTCTTGAGGCAACTTATGGTCTGGAACACAGGAAGTGCAGAGGAGAAGAAACCATTGTTCACAGAAGAGTTCCCCTCCATAAAGGCATCAAAGAGATGTCTTTCGGGGGTTTTCTCTTTTATCTGTCAGCTACAGAGCCAATTTTGCTGAAAAATCTATCCAATGCCACTTGTTTTATTTCCCCTGCTGAATAACCCTCTTGACATGTAAGACCACATTATCCCTCATCAGATTTAACATTCCATTTATTATAGTTATGTTGGAGTGGTGCTTCTGAGAGAAATTCTGTCACTTACTCCACTATCATATAATTGCTTTTATGAGATCATTGCTAACATTCTCCTTGTCTTCTGTTTCCTGAATGGATTTTCCTCAGCAATCACTTCTGTTGATCATTATGGAGCTGAACAAGTTGTTTCTTCATCACCTTATTCCTTATGGTCCTCAATGAGTTCTTACATGTCTTAAGTTCTCTACAGAACTATTGCACACTCTTGCCCATGGACACAATCTCCCCTGCTACCTGTGTATCCCTCCCTATAAAGCTATGTTTAGTGGCACATTCTGGGTATAGTTTCCCTCAGACTGAGTTTGAGGTCTGATATGTGACAGCTCCCCGGTTTTGTCAATGAGGTGGTGGCAGTGGGGACATTGATATGTTGCTTCCATCACTCTTTTCTGAGTCCAAGACACCACTTCAGTGACACTAGGCACCTGGTGAGTAGCATCCTTATGTACAATTATTTGAATTTCTAGATGACTTGCTAGTCCATGGGCTGCAGAAGAAGTATCCTGTTGGAGGGCAGAAAACTTGCCCTTTATGAAGTTATATCTGGTGACTGTATCATCCAGCAAGGCTGGAGGGTATTCCAGGGCATTGCATGTCAGAGAAAGTCACTGAACAGTTGGTGTTGACAAGGCAGTTCTTAGTGGTGAGAGTAAACACCTCATGCAGACTTTCCATGAGTTATTGCCTTGTGACTCAAGCACTTGCACAGCCCTCCACCTGACAGGAGCCTGACTTTGTTCATATTTTGTTACTTAAGGCAGAGGTATAGTGGGAGTGGCTTAATCTTCAGACTGACCCTTGCATTTGCACACAGCAAAAGTTCAACCTATATTTCCTGGTATTGTGCCCTAGTGATGCATTTCCCTCTTGTATGATGTAAGTTTATTTTATACCTTCTCTGAGAAGAGGTCTGTTTCCTCAGAGTTGAACACATTGTCCTTTCTTCTCTCATGAACTCCACAGATTGTTTGGTATAGGATCCTGCAGAGACCTTGACACAACTGGAAGCCTTGTCATACCTTAGCACACGTGGACGCCACATCCTTTGGTGAAGTTGATTAAAAAGGCCTCTACTGGCTTTAAATGAATCAGTTGTTACACTTGCAGAGGGATTTTCTTGTTGTAAATCACTGTGCAACTTCCTGGCTTTCTTGTAGATCATAGCTTCAGTAAAGCCATCATCTGCCAGCTGTTTCTCATTCAGCCACGCTAACAAAAGACTTTCCTTGTCTTCTGTCACTTGTGTCCTCTACTTGGTTAACATCATTACTCCATTTGTCACATCAGCTCCTTTGATGGTGTCTTTATTGTTCAAAATAGCAGAGATTGTCAAAGTTGCCATCCTGTACTTTGAAGTCAGATCAGTCACAGGAATAACAAGCTCATGTCTTTCTACAATTTCCCTTCTAAGTTTAATGGTGATTTTCTTCAAAATCTTCCTCTTACAAGTCTTTCTTGCACTTTCCTGTTGCCCCTATTATTGTTCTGTACATTATTGACACTGTCGTTGCTGCTCAGCACATATTGGTTGCTGTCATTACCACACTAAGTTCTTCTCACGTTCATTGTGCTCTGCACTTTCTTTTGACCAACATGCTTGCTCTGTATTTTCTTTGCAGCCCTGCTAGATGAACTAACACTGTGTAACATTCTATGTGACAAAAATGAACGTAGAAAAACTTTATAGCAAGTGCAAACGGGTCTGTCTGCAACCACAATCTCGCCTACAGAAAGCCACTACCATCTGTCAGGGAGGGAAAGACAGCCATGTTGCTGCAGGGCAGATGACTGTGGTTCAGTGCCCCACATGATGCAGGGTTCTTGAATGGAAACAAAATTCTACTGAATTTTTTGGACTGAAATTTAATTGTCCACGAGCAGAAGCATTCATGAACCAAAATATTGCTCTCACTATAAACAAAGACTGTCTCCTTAACTAGGAACAATGATCCCATCATGGAAACTGAATTTCCCACTCGTCTGATCAACATTATCCAAAACTTCACATTACCAGGTCTGGCATAATGATTAGCAGTTTGACTCTAACCAAGATTACCTGCTTTGCCATGTATGCATTTCCCAAGACATTTAAACCTCTGACTTTTGCCTTTGCTATCCTTTTTCCACAAAACCTCAACATTCTTGTCAGTTTCTCAAAACCAGATCTTAAATGTGCAGATGTTTTCTGTTATTCTGTCTGTAGCCACAATGATTAAAAGTCCTTCCAGTGTTTCACCATTGTTTGTGTTTTTTGGTGTCTTCAACCTAGCCTGATGAGTTCTCCAACTGTGCTGCTTTTGCACTGACACCAGAAATAACACAAATAATTGCGTAAATAATTTATACACTAATAAGAGCTATAATATTCCAGGGAAATGGTTTAAAGTGCTAATAACACATTTTAGTGAAAATTTCCAAAACACATTCCATGATACAATATAATATGTAAAATATAATATGTAACTTAGAAAGTTAAGTGAAGCACAGATGCTCACTATTATATTGTCTAAAATAGCACTGAAAGACAGAAATTAAAAAATAGATTGAGCAACATGCTCACTCAAGGAATAAGAGTATTCATTCACATCCACAGTTTACAAAGGAGCTTATCTTAATAAGGACAAAGGTATGTGAAATAGATACACATATATTTCACATACAAATACAATATATATTACACACATAATATATATGTATATAATATATAATATACATATATAGTATATGTATAATATGTATATACATATACTCAGTTATTTTTCACTTTTTTGCTGGGTAAAATAACCAACATCCAGACTGAAGGAAGGAAAGGTTTATTTAGCTCACAGACTGTGGAGGTTTCATTCCATACTCAGCTGGCTCCCAGGTGGAGTGCCACATGGTAGAGGGCAGTAGTTCTTGGCAGCAGAAGACTGAAGAGCAAAAGGAAGGGCAGCAGCTGGGGCTTCTAGCCAGGCTCTGTCCACTACGTATATTATAAACATTCTACCGTGGTGCTGGGGGTTTATAACTCACACAATGTCCATTTCTACCGTGGTGCTGGGGGTTTATAACTCACACAATGTCCACGTCCTCCTCTTGTACAGGATGAGGAGGTTTATAAACTAAGAATCCTGGCTCCCTACTGAGTCACTTAATTAAATTTCTAAACCTCTCAAGTTCACACAATGTATGAACCAGTAATTATATATATATATATATATATATATATATATATATATATATATATATATATGGCATACATGGTTCAAAGGGAAAGTTTACAATTAATCTGTTTTTTACAGCCGAGAAAACAACTCATGCATTTTCAATTCTTGGCAAGCTCTGTAGCAACAAGGAACAGCTGTACAGTCCATAAGATATACTGGGTCAAAATAATCCTCTTCCAAGTAATTATATATATATATATATATATATATATATATATATATATCATTAGTGTGTACAACTAGTATTGTACACATTGTGTAATGTACATATTACTCTATCTTCTACTGTGTATAAATATTTATATATATTTATATATATTATACATATATAAATGATATAAAATGTTCAACTTAGATATGGTATGACTATAAAGGTGGAAGTGGAAGTGCAGTTAGGCTCATGTTGACAGTGAATGAAGCTTTTGTAGTCATATAAATCTGGTCTTTCTGGCCTTTACTGTGAGAGCTGACAACTTAAAGTTGTAGAAATTGATGATCTGATGTGCATCATAACATAGTTTCCAAAATTAGAGTAGTTAATTCATATAGGCTTCACATCCTGTATATTTCATCTTTTCCTTCCTTCTTTTTCTCCTTCTTCCTTCCTCCGTTTCCCTTCTTTTCTTTCTTCTTTCTCTTCCCCTGCTTCAGTTCTTTCTTGCTCTCCTCATTCTCCTTCCGCTCCTTCTGTTTCTTTTTAACCTTCCTATTCTATTTGACTTTCTCCCTTCTTCCCTTTCTCTATTTTCTTTCTCTTTTCTCTCTTCTCTGTCTCTGTCCCTATCTCTCTATTGTTCTCGGTGTGTATCTCTGCCTCTGTTTTTAAGTCTCTTTCTCTCTCATTTACTGTGTGATTTGTGCTGCTTTTCATTACAGCACAGGATACAAAGTATTCTGTCATGAAAGCTCAATTATATAATGTTTTTCATGTGGTCACTATCTTGCATATTAGAGCTCTCAAATTTATTTACCCACATTCCTGAAACTTCATACCTCTTTGTCAGCATTTCCTTGTTTCTCCTGACCTCCACTGCCTGGAAACCACAGCAGACCCTTGTCTCTGTGACATTGTATTTTATTTTACATTCTGCGGTATTTTGCACTAAGAGTTTGCAGTATTTTTCTTTCTTTAGCTGACTTATTTTATTTTGCATAATGCTCTCTAGCTTTATGTGTGTTGTCACAAAAGATACTGCTTCATTACATATTTCAATTTTCTGTTGCAATGCCTCTTTTTCTTTAGTCATTAATCTGTTGATTGACATTTACATTGCTTTCTCTACTATTGTACACAGTACTGTGTGTTCTTGCGGGTAAAAACTCAGAAGTCTGAGATACTGCTTCAGTTGCTACAGCAGCGAATTCAGTTTGTTTATCAGTGTTTGGGTTCCCTTTATTTAATCCTACCATCTCCCTTTGTTTACTGATCACATATACAGTTTGTTTGATTCTATATTTTTAAGTTTATGCATGCTTTGGTGTGACTGAGAGTTATTTAACAACACAGAAGCATCAATAATGCAAACCACTAATGAAAAAAAATGCTTGAAAACTACAAAATCTTAGCCTCATCCCAACAGCAATAACAGGAAATGGCATTTTTAGCCACAGAGTTACAAAACAGATTTTAGCAGACAAGATTTGTTTAATGTCGGGAAACAATTGCAGTACCATTAGACTTCTTTATGCATGAGAAGTACATTTTGATCTTGCTTGAGTTGTTTTACTTTAGTTCCTTTTTTGTTGAGAAGCACAATGGTTTAAAGTGAAAGTTTTCAATTAATCTGTTCTCTACAGCTGGGAATTCAACTCATGCATTTTCAATTTTTGACAAGCTCTATAGCAACGAGGAATGGCCTTAGAGTCCATAAGATGTGCTGGTTCAAACTCATCCACTTGCAAGTAATGATATATATCATTAGCGTGTACAACTACTGTGTACAATTATACATACATACATACATATATATACACACACACATATATATAATTCACTCTCAGATTGTTCAGTGTTACATATTTGCTTACTACTGAACCATTAGAAGAGCAAATCATTAAGATATCAACGGCCGGGCGTGGTGGCTCACGCCTGTAATCCCAGCACTCGGGAGGCTGAGGCAGGAGGATTGGTGCGAGTTCGAGACCAGCCTGGGCTACAAAAGTGAGCTCAAGGCCAGCCTCAACTGCATAGCGAGACCCTGTCTCAAAAAGCCAAAAAAAAAAAAAAAAAAAAAAAAAAAAAAAAAAAAAAAAAAAAAAAGATATCAACACTCAGTATCCATATCTAAGTCTGAAAAGGATAGGAAGAAGGTGGTTTTATTTCTCCATTTTTACTCATTATAAAAACCCTCAAATAATATACAAGATCATAGTCTTTATATTTATGTGTATTTTAAGACTTTATAAACCATCCCCACACTTTTAGAAGCACTTTTAATGGTCTTAACCATTTTCTAAACTTGTAAACCTGCATAATTTAACTACCTACATAAACTGTATGTTAATAAAAAATCCCACCATATTGTGAAAAATCTGCAATAATTTAGGTTAATATTTTTTGAAAACCCTCGAAATAGGCAGCCCACAAAATTTGAACCACTCAAAGCGTGGAACTACTGTGTACCATATATATTTATTTCAATATTTCTTAAACATTTCATATATATATATATATATATGTATATATATATATACATATCTATATGTATATATATATATACATATATATATATATGTATATATGAAATTCTGCAAACTTGCCCTGTATCATTCTAAAATATTTAAATGATTTTTTTTAAATTTTAATAACTGACACTTAAGGGATGCTGTGTATTTTGATTAATTTATTTTTCCAGCTGTCTTAGTTACTATTCTCTCATTCCTGGGACAAATACCTGACACACAAGCTTAGGGAAGGAAAGGTTTATTTAGCTAACAGTTACTGGAGGTTTCAAGACATGGCCTCCACTCTATAGGGACTGGAACAGAGGCTGGGCGCTGCCGTGGCCACAATAATCTATTCCATACCTCAAAGAAAGGCCACCAGGTGAAAGGTTGGGCACATGCTTAGTCTAACTATTCCTGCTTCTCTGGCCCCACCTCTTATACCCCGCCCTGGTCCTCTGACCCTACCCCTGGAGCCTTGTGCTTGACAGCCCCATGATTTACAAGAGGTTTGGGGGAAACAACTAGATACAAACCATAACACCAGCTCTAACAGAGCCTACATGAATTGCCTCATCATAGCACAGAAAGTAATTATATTAATGACATAGTAGTGCTTACATCATGTTTTTTTTTTTTTTTTTTGTCTTTTTCAGACAGGGTCTCGCTATGCAGTTGAAGCTGGCCTTGAGCTCACTTTTGTAGCCCAGGCTGGTCTCGAACTTGCATCGATCCTCCTGCCTCAGCCTCCTGAGCGCTGGGATTACAGGCATGCGCCACCATGCCCGGCTACATCATGTTTTATATAAGATACTGTTAAGTATTTTCAACCTAGCTACTTGGAGAGATTGCGGTTTTGCTCTCCCTGTAGGAGATGCTTCTGTACCCACTCAGCTCCACCGCAATGGGGAATGGGTGACGAAAGAGGCAAACAGAAGCATTCAGGCCACAAAGATGAGGTGGAAGAGGGAACAGCAATGACAGCAAAGAGGATACTGAGTGCAGCTGTGAGAAGCGGAGGTGAAACTCAGGAAGAGCAGCTCGGCCAGCTTCACAACAGCACCAGTAATCAGATGCAAGGTAAATGCCCATACATTTGATTTGTTTCATTAAACACAGAAATATTGGAAATTAATGTGTAAAACATTTCAGATGCATGCATTTGCAACAAGGAACATACATAAATTCACCTTTAAAAAATTCACCTCTTCCATTTCCTTGTTTTATTCATGGTTCATAAGTTATAAATATTTACATTTAATGTGATTAACTTTTACCAATCCATTTAATTCAAACTGCTTTATCTAACTTAAAAATTACATGATAGAGAGAAAAATACTGTACATAAATTGAAAACATTTATAATTATGTAATTTGCTCCTTTGTTACTAAAATTATCATAGAAGCAATAGATTTGATTTTAAATTTAACATATATATGTAGTTTCAATGTTTGCAATGATAGTATTTGTAGAAAATGAATTGCTTTGACAACATATCAAGGTAGTTTCACTGATTTATTGTGTGTAATAGGAATAGAAAATAAGGAATCTTTAAAACTAAAGCACAATGTGAGATTAATTTCAATGACATATAATTGTGAACATTTTATTTTAGTTTAATTAAAACTATTAAAACTTCATTTAAAATTACTCTTCCATTGGTCTTTAAAGAGTCACTTAGCATTTTCAATTCCTAACACATAAAACATAACAGGAAAGAGTTATGATTCTAAATTTATGTCAAAAGGAGCTGTTTTATAATCGTTGTACAGTTATAATTCATAAGCCTGTATATACACTAAATTTGGTTATTTTATATTTTATTAAAATAGTCTACATCACAAGCACTTCAAGCCAAAGTGCTTGTGAAAGCACAATAGGTACTTTAAAATTGAGATGAGTATAAACATGAATAAATGGGTGAAATCTGTGAGTCCAACCTGTGGAGTAGGCATTATTAAGTACAGATATCACTCACACACACACACACACACACACACACACACACACATACAGATTACAGGGCCTCTGCACATCCCAGTCACATGCAATTTCTTCAACAAGCAGGTGAGACAGTTCCTAAAAGGCTGTGGTCTGCTCTGGGAATAAGTGTCCATACTGAGCATTTCCTGAAAAACCATTAAATCTAACTACAACTTATATTTTTTAAGTATCTTTTTTTTTAATGGCTGGGTCAGCCTGCCCTGGGGGCAGGGCTGGTGCAGCATGGGGTACCAGGGATTGAACCTTGGTCCCTGTGGTTGCCCAAGCTTGCCTAAGCAGGTGCTTTAGACCATTAAGCCATCTCACTGGCTCAAATTCTATTTTTTGTGAACACAATAATCTTCC
>PVJA010003788.1:8367-91788 GCA_004027025.1 Myocastor coypus | reverse complement strand
TGAGGCAGGAGGATTGGTGCAAGTTTGAGACCAGCCTGAGCTACAAAAGTGAGCTCAAGGCCAGCCTCAACTGCATACCGAGACCCTATCTCAAAAAAAGGCAAAAAAAAAGAATATGGGCAAAAGTAATAGCAGAAAACTTCAGAAATATGAGACAACAATCCGACATTCAGGTAACTGAAGCATACAGAATTCCAAATAACATCAACTCAACTAAAAATACACTCAGACATATAATAGTCAAGATCCCAGAAATCAAGCAAAAGAATAATATGTTGTAATGTTCTGTGTCGGTGCCGAAAAGAACGATGAGAAGACCTGATGAAGGTAGCTCAGAGGACTCACTGAGATCTGTCTCTCTCGAAGTGAGCTCGGTACTCTAAAAGCATCTTCTTTTTATTTAGGTCACACAATAGAAGACTTACAGGGAGGAGAGGGGATCACTAACGTCTTAAGCAGGGTGGAGATATCAATCAGGATTAAGTTGGTATACCTTTTTTAGATCCTAGTCTTCTAAGATCCCTAAGTAACAGATTTCAACCCACCCCAAACTTTGTTTATTGTTCTTCTGCTTCTTTAAGATGCTAGTTTCAGCCAGGTGTGGCGGTGCACACCTGTAATCCCCGCACTTGGGAGGCTGAGGCAGGAACATCAGTGCAAGTTTGAGACCAGCCTGGGCTGCAAAAGTGACCTCAAGGCCAGCCTGAACTGCATAGCAAGATCCTGTCTCAAAAAGACAAAAAAAAAAAAAAAAAAAGGTACTAGTTTCTAATCTCTACAATAATATACTAAAAGCCACTAGAGAAAAGAAACGGATCACATTTAAAGGAAAACCCATCAGAATAATGGCAGATTTCTCTTCACAAACCATGAAGTCAAGAAGAGCATGGAGCAGAGTGCTTCAAGTCTTCCATGAAAAGAAATCCCAGACCACACTGCTATACCCAGCAAAACTCTCAAGTATGAGGGAAAAGTGAAATACTTCGATGACAAGGAACAACTGAAGAATTTCATGATGTAAGCCAACCCTACACAGACTAATTGAAAATATTTTTGAGGGAGATCAAAATGACCTGATCTCTACAAATGAGTCCAGAAAGAACCCACCAAATAGGGCAACCAATTAAACAGGAGAAAAAAGAGTAAACAGTAGTAAGTAAAAGACATGTCAGTCATAAGTCAATACATTTGAATTATAACTGTCAATGTAAATGGACTCAATTCTCCAATTAAAAGAAATAAGCTAGCAGAGTGGATAAGGAAACAAAATCCAACAATCTGCTATATACAAGGAACACACATGTCTACCGCCATACCACTCTGAACGCGCCCGATCTCATCTGATCTCGGAAGCTAAGCAGGGTCGGGCCTGGTTAGCACTTGGATGGGAGACAAGGAACACACTTAACTCATAAAGAACTCATAGACTAAAAGTTAAAAGATGGAAAACAATACCACATGCTACAGCACCTCAAAAAAAAAAAAAAATAGCAGGGGTAACAATCCTGTTTGGAGATGTTCTCAACTTCAAACCAAGATTGGTCAAACAAAATAAAGGCGGCCACTTATGTACTGGTTAGAGGACAAATTCAAGATGAAGAAGTAACACTTATAAACATGTATGCACCCAACACTGGAGTACCAAGATATATCAGACAAGCCTTAATGGAAATGAAAAATCTCATATCCAATACCATAATCTTAACAGAAGACCTTAATACCCCTTTATCCCAAAAAGATAGGTCAAGCAGACAAAAAATTACCAGAACTGAATCATAACCTGGAACAACTGTACTTACTGGACATACACAGTGTTCCACCCAAATACTTCAGAATTCACTTTATTTTCAGCTGTACATAGGACGTTTTCTAAAATAGACCACATATTAGTCCATAGATCCTGCTTAAGTGTATACAAGAAAACAGAAATTATCCCATGCATACTATCTGACCACAGGGCAGTGAAATTCGAAATGAATGACAAAAGAAACCACAAGAACCCCAGATATACGTGGAAATTAAACAACATGCTTCTCAGCAAATCAGTGGGTTAGGGATGAAATTAAACAATACCTATAATTTAATGAAAATTCAAACACAACTTACTAGAATTTATGGGATGCAATGAAAACAGTTCTTAGAGGTAAATTTACAGCTCTGAACTCACATATTAAGAAGACAGAATAGGAACAAATAAATACTCTGATGCAGCACCTAAAATGACTAGAAAAGGAAGAGCAGATGGAATTAAAAGTTCAAAGATGGGAGGAAATTATAAAGATTAGAGCAGAAATCAATTCAATTGAGACAAAGAAAACTATACAAAGAATCAATGAATCCAAAAGCTGGTTCTTTGAAAGATTAAATAAAATTGATAATCCCCTAGCTAACCTCATCAAAAAGAGGAAAGAAAGGACTCAAAGTCAAGCAATAAGGAATGAAAAGTGTAAAACTACTACAGACGCAAAAGAGATTCAGAGGATAATAAATAGCTACTTTGAGAATCTTTAGTCTCACAGAATTGACACAGAAGAAATAGACAGATTCCTAGAAAAGTATAAATTACCAAAACTGAATCAAGAAGATATAAGAACTCTCAACAACCCAATAACAGCCAATGAGATACAAAATATAATAGAAAGACTACTGACAAAGAGAAGTCCAGGACGTGATGGATTCACCACTGAATTCTACAAGAAATTTATAGAAGATATAAGCCCAATACTTCCAAACTCTTCAATGAAATTGAAAAGGAAGCAATCCTCCCAAAATCATTCCTAGAAGCAAGTATTACACTGATACCAAATCCAGAAAGAAATGCAACGAAAAAAAGAGAACTACAGGCCAATTACTCTCATGAACATTGATGCAAAAATTCTCAATAAAATCTTCACCACTACACTACAACAAATCATCAAGAAGATTATACACTATGACCAGGTAGAATTCATCCCAGGAATGCAAGGATTTTTCAATATATGCAAATCTACAAATGTAATACACTGTATCAATAGAGCCAAAGCCAAAAATCACATGATTGTCTCAATTGATGCAGAAAAGGCTTTTGGCAAAGTCCAACACTCATTCATGTTCAAAGTCCTACAGAAAGTTGGAATAGAGGGCCTCTACCACAATCTGATAAAAGCTATCTATGACAATCCAACAGCTAGCATAATTCTAAATGGGGAAAAACTGAAACCTTTTGCTCTGAAATCTGGTACAAGGCAAGGATGTCCTTTATCAAAACTCCTATTTATATAGTTCTGGACTCAATAGCTATAGCTATTAGAAAAGAGAGAGAAATAAAAAGAATAACAATAGGTAAGGAAGAGGTTAAATTATCAGTATTTGCAGATCATATAATGTATTTGGAAGACCTTCAAAAACTCCACCAACAAGCTACTATAATTAATACACAAATTGAGTAGCATAGCAGGTTACAAATTCAACACACAAAAGTCAATGGCATTCCTCTATACAGATAACAAACACACTGAGAGAGAAATTAGAGAAAAAATGACTTTTACAATAGCACCTAAGAAAATGAAATACTTAGGAATTAACCTAACTAAACAAGTAAAAGAGCTCTTCAAAGAAAACTACAGTACTCTGAAAAAAGATATACTACAGGATTTCAGAAAATAGAAATATATTCTCTGCTCCTGGATAGGAAGAACAAACATTGTGAAGATGGCCATACTGCCTAAGCTCTTATACAGATTTAATGCAATTCCTGACAAAATACCATCAGTATATCTCACAGACCTGAAGAAGTCATTTCTAAAATATATTTGGAACCAGAGAAGACCCAGAATTTCAAAGACAATTCTGGGCAACAAAGGTGAGGCAGGAGGCACTACAATTCGTCACCAGAATTATACTACAGAGCTACTGTGATAAAATCAGCATCGTATTAGCAAAAAACAAAACAAAACAAAAAACAGACCTGAGGATCAGTGGAATAGATTAGAAGATGCAGAAGTAAATCCAAACACACTCAGCCACCTTATTTTTGACAAAGGGGCCAAACATGTTTACTGGAAAAAAAAAAAAATAGCCTCTTTAACAAATGGTGCTTGAAAAACTGGCTCTCCACACGTTGAAAACTAAAACTCGACCCAGGTCTATCACCACGCACTAAGCTAAAATCAAACTGGATTAAAGAGCTAAATATTAAAAGAGAAACCCTAAACCTCCTAGAGGAAAAAGTCAGAGGAAATCTTAAAGACATCGGGGTAGGCAAAGAGTTCATGGACAAAAATCAAAATGTATGTTTAACACTTGAAAGAATCAATAAATGGGCCCTCCTCTGGCTGAAAAGTTTTTTCATGTTAAAAGAAATTACCAACAAAGTGAAAAGACAACCCACAAATTTTGAAAAGATTTTAACTAATAAATATCCAGACAATGGTCTTCTATCAAGAATTTGTAAAGAACTAAAAACCATTAGGGTTCCAGAATTCAAGGATCCAATCCAGAAATGGACATCTGAGATGAACACACACTTCTCAGAGAAAGAAATTCAACAAGCCTATAAATACATGAAGAAATGCTCCACATAACTAACCACTTGTAAAATGCAAATCAAAACAACAGTTAGATACCATCTCACCCCAGAAAAAATGGCTATCATAAAGAAATCAGCCAACAACAAATGTTGGAGAGGCTGTAGAGAAAAAGGAACCCTTCTCCACTGCTGGTGGGAATTCAGACTGGTTCAACCATTATAGAAAGCAGTGTAGAGACTCCTTAAAAAGCTAGAACTGGAAATCCCATTCAATCCAGCTATCCCCCTACTAGGAATAGAAGAACTGAAAACATCATATCATAGTGATATCTATGCACCTGTGTTCATAGCAGCACAATTTGTGATAGCCAAATCCTGGAAACAACCAAAACACCTATCATCTAAAGAATGGTTGAAGAAGATGTGGTATTTTCATAAAATGGAATATTACTCAGCTATAAAGAATCATAAACTAGAAAACTTCATATATAAATGGATGTATCTTGAACAAATACTCATAAGTGAAATAAACCAGGTTTACATATGCAAATATTGTAGTCTACCTAGTGTAAGGACTCAAAAGAATAAATAAATAAATAAATTAATTAATTAATTTTGGGCGGTTTCAGGAATCAATCTCAGGACCTTGCATTTTCTGCATCCTCAACTCCTGTAATTGTTTTTTATTTTTATTTTTTTTAGAACTTTTGTTTGTTTATTTATCTTTATGGCCAGCTCAGCCTGCCCTGAGGGCAGGCAGGGCTGGCGCAGCATGTGGTGCCAGGGATCAAACCGCGGTCCCTGCAGCTGCTCAAGCTTTCCTAAGCAGGCGCTTTAGACCACTGAGCCATCCTGCCCGGCCCCTGTAATTGTTTTTTTTAGAAGGGTGACTTAAATGCAAAATGTAGTTGGAAGAGTTAAAAAAAAAAGTAATGTTTATTGAAAGTGTTAATATTAAATTGTTTGATCAGTCTTCCATACCTATGTCTGTTGATCTATACTGATTTGATGATGAATATATGTAGTGCAACCACTGTTAAATTTGTCTTGTTTTGAAATTTTGTACGATATGTACTCTTGTTATTGTTTTCTCTTTGTTTCTGCTATTTTTACTCTTTAAAATAAAATTAAATATATAAAAAAAAGGAGACAAGACAAAAAACATAACAAGTAAATAGAAATGAAGGGTTGAAACTTCACTTCCAAAACCTCCTCTGCCTTAGGCCCTCCTTGGACTGCACTCAAGAAGTCTGCCAACCCAGCAACATAGTTACTTACCATGTTCTAATGAGGCCATTAGATCACCTAGGTTCTAATCATAGCTCTCTATTCTTTGATGAGCTATATAACCCCTGAGCCAGAATCTGCTTACCTATAAAGTAAAATAATTATGCAAAGCTTGTAGAGAATCTTAGGGCCTGGGTAATGGCTGTACCTGGCATACACAGACAGCAAGAGGGAGCTCTGTGTCATTCAGAGGTGGCCATGGAGCTGCTATGGTTTGAAGGTCTATAGCCCTCAAAAAGTTTCTATGCTGACACTTAACTCCTACAGGTCATATGGTTTTAGCTAAGGCCTTCAGGAGAGACTGGTGACTTTATAAAAGAGTGTAGATGGGAGGAAAGTTCAGCTCTGTTCTGCCCTATTTCTTTGGTTGCATGAATGCAGCGGTTGAGGAGAAAAACCAGGCTCTCACTGAACACTGCTGAGGTATATTTTGTACTTCTCACCCTGGAACTCTGAAGAAGAAATTTATACTATTTTTAAACTATCTTGCCTCAACTGATTTATTTATAACACACTAAGACCTCCTGAGTTCAAATTACTGCTTCCCCAGGTGGTAGCTGGATGATGGTGACCAAGTAACTTAATCTCTTAAGTCCAGTGTGATCATCTGTAAAATGTGCCTAAAAAACCAATTCTGTAAGATTCATGAGAGCAACTGAAGTCATGCACCAAAGAGGAATGACATGGCCCATAAATAATAGTGCACCCACATTCTCTACCTTCTGCCAATTTGCAGGACTGGAGTGGCAGAGCAGTCCTAAACAGGTCTGCTCGAGACTGAGACAAGTGAGTCAAAGTCATAGCCACCTGTTCCTGTAAGTGTCAGCAGCTACCTGGGTGGACTTGGTAGGACTCCCTGAGCACCTGGTTCATTGTTCTGCAATCCCCCTGGGAGTCTTGATGCTGGAGCAGGGATCTCCACTGGGTCCCAGGCTGAATCAGCTTGCCAAAGAGCTTCCTTGGGGACAGAATGGTGCTTTGGCACAAATATATGCAAATGTGCTATACAGAGGAAGAGCCTGGCCAGAGGAGTGATACCCTCTTCTTTCTACTATAAGCCCTGTGGTACCTTTCCCCAATGGCCCCTGCAGGCCTCTGGGCCCACATGCCCTGTTCTAGACCTCACTGTGCTGTGTCAGGGACCTCACACAGAATCCCAGGCTCCAGCTCAGCAGGCATCTTCACTGTACCAAGATCCCACAGGCTTGTGTGCTCATAGCAGTGTGTGGGGTTCTGTTACTGTTTGTGGATAGTATCCCGCTTCTCAGAGCATAGAGCCTGGCCCAAATTAGGGGTTCAATTAAAAAAACAATTAGACTAGGGCTGAGACCAGACCTCAGTGATAGAGTACTCACTTTGCTTAGCATTTGAGAAGACTTGGGTTTTACCCCCAGCTCCAAAAAGTAATTGTCAGATGGCTGTGAATGGGTATAGGCAGACTTACAATATGTGTGACTCACAGGTATAGCCCAGCTGTGTGCAGACCAAGGAATCTTTGGAGAAGTTTCCTGCTCTCCCAAGGAAAGCCTGGGGTCATTGCAAACATAAGACTCAGGGAGGCCCATTAGGATCCCAGGAGGCTGGGTGATGGCCATCAGTGTGGCAAACAAGGAGCAATTTCAGACGCACAAGCCCTTGTGTCAGTGACAGAACTGAACCCCAAATCTGCATCAGAGCCATGAGAGTACAGTGGCTGTACTGCTCATGGGACACATACCCAGCAGGAAGCTTACAGTCTGCCCTTGTCCTCTGCTTAGGATGGTCAGAAGATCATGTTTTAGAAGGGTTATCATCAGACATTATCTTGCTTTGATCAGTTCACTCCCTGGTGACACTCAGATAAGTAAGATGGCATCTGATGTCTGCCAAGCCTGCTGTGGGGTGTCACTGTTGTATTGTGCCTCTTTTGGGTTTAGGAGAATCTAACAGACTGGCAGATGAAAGGATGTTCCATCATTTAGGAGGCAGAGGTTGTGGGAACCAGGTGAAGGGACTCCTGGTGTCATGTTGTTCCTGGGCCCAGAGTATGACAGGATGCTCCTAGCAGTGACCCTACACGGCACAAGGCACAGGGGTAGAGGCCCGTGGCACTTCCTGAGAAGGAGAAAGCACAGTCCCATTTCTCTATCTTCCCACCTTGAGGTGGGACAACAATGTCCCTGTCTTGCTTATGAGGAAGTAAAGAAAATAAACTGTCTGACCCACACTGGGCCCTCAAATGTCACCCTGATTCTGCTGCTCCTGAATGTGTGCTCCGCAGACTCGGGCACCCAAGTGCTGCTCACTGTCCCACTGTGCACCCAGCTGCTGGGCCTTTGTGCCTGCCACGCACCCAGGTGCTTTCCCTACCTCCATTCATGTGCACGGAACCCTAGGGAGCAGGCAGCATCACTGCCCGCAGAAATATGCTTTGGGCCACCTGCTTAACCCAAGTAGACCAGAGCTCTCTCTCTTTACAACCATAAAAATACCATGAAAAAAATATTAAAAAGCAATAAAAATGAAAAAAATTAAGACTAGAAAATTTAATGTCCATAAAGATTTTTTTTAAATTTTTTATTTATTATTATTTTTTCTTGTTTCAGAACCTTTGTTTATTCACTCATTTTCATG
This sequence comes from Myocastor coypus, assembly GCA_004027025.1. Lineage (NCBI taxonomy): Eukaryota > Metazoa > Chordata > Mammalia > Rodentia > Myocastoridae > Myocastor > Myocastor coypus. Next base: position 83,381 of record PVJA010003788.1, on the reverse strand, counting down.
GCCGGCTCAGCCCACCCCGAGGGCAGGGCTGGCGCAGCATGTGGTGCCGGGGATCGAACCGCGGTCCCTGAAGCCGCCCAAGCTTTCCCAAGCAGGCGCTTTAGGCCACTGAGCCATCCCGCCGGGCCCTCCATAAAGATTTTTAAAATGAAAATGAAAAGCCGGGAGTGGTGGTGCACACCTGTAATCCCAGCACTTGGGAGGCTGAGGCAGGAGGATCGATGTGAGTTCGAGACCAGCCTGGGCTACAAAAGTAAGCTCAAGGCCAGCCCCAGCTGCAGAGCAAGCCCCTGCCTCAAAAAGACAAAAAAAAAAAAAAAGAGAAAGAAAGGAAGGAAGGAAGGAAGGAAGGAAGGAAGGAAGGAAGGAAGAAAGAAAGAAAGAAAGAAAGAAAGAAAAATGAAAATAAGGACTGAGAGAACAGCTCAGCACATGCTTAACATGTTCAAAGGCCTGAGTTCAAGCCTCAGAACCACAAAAAAAAAAATAAACAAATGCACTGAGGGCTGGCCAGATAGCTCAGCAGACTAAAACACTTGTTTTTGTTTGTTTATTTGTTTAATGGGGAAAAAGTATATATTTAGAATTAGCCAGCTGGACTCAGTTTAGATGATCCCAATTTTGTTGGCAGCATCCAATGCATCATAATTGGGAGCCAGTCAAACATATGCCTTCTTCTCTCCATCAGGCCTTATTATGGAGATAATCAATATTGATGTCATAGAGTTTCTTTATAGTTTGTTTAATTTGGTGCTTATTGGCTTTGACACCCACAATGAACACAAGTGCATTGTCCTTGATCTTTTTCATGGCTTGATGATGGCATAGTGGTCAAGCTTGTTTCTCCTGGGGATTTTCTTCCAAGGATATTTGGGCTGTCTCTGGAGCCACAGTGTCTTGGGATGGTGAAAGGTAGGTGACATTTGTGTCTTCTTTTTGTGGCTGTGGATGCCTTTCAGCACGGCCTTCTTGGCCCTCAAAGCTTTTGCTTTGGCTTCAGCTTTAGGAGAGGCAGGGGCTTCCTTCTTCACTTTCAGCGCCATCTTGGTAAAAATTGAAAGCACCTGTTTAGAGAGGCACAGGGACTGGAGTTCTACCCCTGGAGTGCCACACTGGCCCTGCCTTCAGGGTGCACTGAGAGGGCAACTGAGACTGGGCGTGGTGGCATGCACCTGTAATCCCAGGGCTTGGGAGGCTCAAAATAGGTGAATCACTACAAGCCCAATTTCTTAATGAGACCCTGTAGACCCTGTAAATACATACATTCAAGACAATAATAATCATCATCATAATAATAATAAATGCATTAAAAAGATTAAAATACTGAAATACCATAAAAGTGGAAGGAGAGAAGGTCCATTTAAATTAAGGTGTGGGTATGAACTGTTTGAAAAGAAAATTAAGATGATATGTCTTATAAATAATCAGTACAGTCAGTGTCTGGTACTGGAGGTGGAGGCCACTTTGGGGTCTCCTTTGCCTGGCTCTGTGCTTGAAGGTGGAGGTGAACACAGGATGGACTCCTGGCCTCCCATAGCCCAGGACTCAGAAGGAGGTTCACTGCCAAGAAAGAAAAGTACAGCGCTATGCACTGCACTACCCACAGCCCAAGGAGCATCCTCAGAGGGGACAGGAGAGTAGGCTTAGGGACCAACAGCATGCGCTAACATGGGGCAGCTCACAGCCTAACACACAACATGAGAAGCACGATGTCCTTCTGCATCACAGTGAGTAATAAGGTAAAAGCGATGTTATTAAAAAGACTTTGTGGATTTGTCACCCAAGATGTTGAACTTACAATTTGAAGAAGGCACTACAGAAATAAAGCAAAAACCAAATCTCCACTTGTTTTACAATAATACTGCAGGACCCTATAGTTTTTAAGATATTTCTGTATATATTTTCCTCTTTATATTATTAAAATTTTATTGTAAGCTGAAAGCTTATAGTGGCATGTGCTTTGGGGGTACTAAGAATTGCTACTGTTTATTGAAAGACAGTGTTCGGGTTTAGCTTTGAGATGGCCCCCAAGCCTCATGTGTGGAAAGTGATTGGGTTATGGGCTTTGATCTCCTTCTGCTTCCTGACAGCGCAAGGTGGGCATCTGTCCTCCATCAGACCTTTCCGCTGTGCCTTCCTGTCTTGGAGCCAGCCAACTGTGGGCTAAAAATGTGAGCCAGAATAAACTCTCCTCCTTTACATTGGAGGTGTCTGATATTGTGTCTCATCCATGCAGAAAGTGACTAGGAGAGATGTGGAATGATTAAATCAAGCTAGTCAATATATCTCTCACTTCAAACACTTACTTTTTTGTCGTGAGAATTTTTGACACTTACCCTTCGCATCTTTTTTTTTTTTTGAGACAGGGTCTCACTGTGCAGTTCAGGCTGGCTTTGAGCTCACTTTTGTAGCCCAGGCTGATCTCGAACTCACAATGATCTTCCTGCCTCAGCCTCCCAAGTGCTGGGATTACAGGCGTGAGCCACCACGCCCGGCTACCCTTCACATCTTAAGGGTGTACCATTCACATTAACTGCATGCATCATGTGCAGTGGAGCTGTAGTGGTTGATACAATGTGTCAACTTGGCTGAATGACTCAGCAGCCCGGTTCCCTGTTGGTGGGAGCCCCACTCTGGGGTGCAATTGGTTCTTTCCTGGAGTATCACCAGGGCCTGCCTAGGATATGATTGGATTTCTCTCTAGAACGGGATCAAGGGCCCGTCCTGGGGTATGATTGGTTCCACCCTAGGGCACAATGAGCCCACATCAGAATGAGCACAAAAAAACTTGTTAAAGGGCTGAAGGAGGAGTGAACACTTCACTTCGTCGGAGAAGCTTCGGTCTTCGCATTCAGACTGGACTTCATCATCTGGCTTGCAGCGCAGACTCTTCGGCCTCCAGCTTGTATCTCTCGCCATCCGCGGCAGACTCTTCAGCCTCCATCTGCAGACACTTCAGTCTTCCATTATGGACCCATCAGCCGACAGAAACTTACACGGAGTGCTGCAGTGAAGTCCAGGCCTCGGGATTGAATTCTTCAGTCCGGAGCGTGCAGACTCCCTGTGCCCGCTTCCTCATCTGACTCTGTGGCTATTTTATTGTAAGCCAATCTCACAATTTCTTATAGATTGTATATTTGGTGTTAATATCCATTCCTTATATTATATCTATTCTGTTCCTCTAAGTAAAACCCTGACCAATACAGAATATGGTACCAGGTGGGGTCGTTGCTGTGGCTATACCTGACAATGTGGATTACAAGCTTTTGGGAATGGCTTACGGGAAGAGACAGGAAAGGTTTAGAGATGTTGCCTAAAAGCCAAGTACTAGAACAACTTCGGCTGTTCAGCTTGGGAGATTGTGGTCAGACCTCAGAAGGTTTCTGCTGGGAAAAAGGATAGCATTGGTCATTGAACTCCAGATGATTTGTGCTATGGATTGGCTGCAAGTCTTTCAGAATTTTGCTCGTGCCCAGAGATTTTGCCTAAGACTGAGATTAAGCATGGTTTCAAGAGATATTTCCAAGCAGCAAACCATTGGGGCAGTAGCATGGTTGTTATTGGTGGCTTTTAGCCAGATTTATGTTGAAAATCAAGAGCAAAGAGCCAAGAAGGATAATTTAAAATGTGAGTTTGGCCAGAAAGGAAGCACCAGGAAAGCTGTGGACTGCAAAGATGGAGCTGAGAGGATCTCCATTGCTGAGAAGGAACCAGTGAATCGAAAAGATGGCCTGAGGGCATCACAAGAGGCAGCAGCTCTCTGTGCTTTGCAGCCCCAGAATTGCAAAGGAGAGAGGCTTTGCCTTGAGAAGAAGGCCACAGAGACCCAAGTACCAGAATGGCGGCAGCAGCCAAACCAGGTTCCAAAATGGCGCCAGCATGGAGAATTTGTTCCTAGGAATTAAGGTCAGAGGATTCATCAATCCAGGCACTCCACCCCTACAAGCAAGAGAGAAGGTAGCCTGGCTACTGCTGCAGCTGGCAGCAGACCCTGGCATCATCCACGTGGCATTGGTTTTAGGCGCATTCAGAATGCAAGAGTTGTTAGTTTAAGAAGGCTTCCACCACAATTTCAGAAAAAAGCCTGGGAGGCCAGGCAATGTGCCCCTGAGAGGGAAGTGTGTAAAGCTGTGTGTGAGAAGCCTGTTCAGTGGAAACCCCAGAAGTTTGGAAAAGCCAGGTACGTGGATAGTGCTAAGAGGGAGCAAAGCCAGCCTGAGAGAGAAGCCATGGGAACTACCACCAAGAGTGCTGCAGGAGAGGAGTTGCATGATGCTCACAACTCAGTGCAGACTGCTTCGGATTCTCCAGTTGGAACTATGGAATTTAATGTTTACACTGATGGATTTTGGACATGTGTTGGTCCCAATGTTTTGTATTACCCTATTGTTTGCAACTTTTCGAACCATAATGTTTATCTTATGCCTTTCAATGTTGGATATGTTTAACTTTTCTATTTGTACAGGGGCTCACAGTCGAGAGCTTACCTTGAATCTTGGAGGAGACTTGGGATTTGGACTTTTCAGCAACGCTGAAACTGTTGGGACTTTGGAAACTCTTCCAGATGGACTAAAATATCTTTTGTACAAAGGGATATATATGAGACTTTGGGGGTCCAGGGGAACAATGTTATGGTTTATATCTAGTTGTCCCCCCAAAGCCTCATGAGTCAGGGGGCGGGAACTTCTAGAGTTTGAAACTTAATCCATGATCCCTGGGATTATGGGTCTCAGTACTTCTAGGATTATGAGTGTAGCCTAAGGTGGAGGCTGAGGTAGAGAGCCTGAATGTAATATAAAGAGAGACAGAGAGACAGACTAGAGCTGTTGCTGCTGCTCTGCTGCCCTGATTGCTTGGCTGCCTCTGACACCATTTTGTTGTTATTCTGCCACCATGAACTGGATTCTCTCTGCTCTGTTCCACTCAGCCTTGGGCCAGCCAAATATGGACTGAAACCTCCAGTAACTGTGAGCTAATAAACCTTTCCTTCCTTCATTTTGAGTGTCGGGGTATTTGTCCCAGCAACCAGTAAAAAGTGACTAAGACAGGAGCTTAAAATAGGAAACTTCATTCCTTTGGAGGTTTTTCTCTTTTTACCTGTCATCTCCCATCCTCCTTTTACCCTCTGCTAATTCAACTGTTCTAGATTCACAAGTGGCTAAGACTATATAGAATTTGTCTCTGTGCCAGGCACAGATGACAGCAGCTCCTTTCTCAGGCTGAATGGTATTCCACAATGTATGCACCCCGTGTCTTGCTTATTCAACTTGGGCTATTCCAGGGACTAACTACTAAAAGCATGGAAAAACACTTCTCTTCTATCTACTGATTGCAAAACTTCAGGATGAATGCCCAGATATGAGATTGCTGACTCTCATACTTCGTGGATTACAAATTTACATTCCCACTAACAACCTATAATGTTGCCAACACATGCATCTCCATCTTCTTGCTAACAGCCCTTCTGACAAGTGTGAGAGGATGTGTCCTCATGGTTCTGACTTGCATCCCCTAGAGAACATTAGTGTTGTCCATTCCCCGGCTATCTGTTGTTCATCTGTATGTCTTCTTTTAAGGAATGTTGTTGGCTGGTTGTGATGGTGCACATCTGCAATCCCTGCACTTGAGAGGCAGGGGATTGAGGATCACCAGGGGCTCAAGACTAGCCTAGGCTACTTAATGAAACCCTGTCCAAAAGAAAAATTAAACTTATTTTCCCATTTTCAAAATTGCTACAAAAATTTTTAATTGGGTTATTTATTTCCACTACTGTGTTGCTTGAGTTCCTTATATATTCTGGATATTAGTCCTTTATTGAATTTGCACCTTGAAAATGTTTCTTAGTAATATCGAGGTGGTCTCTTTACATTGCTGCTTCCTTTGCTGTGCACAAATGTGTACTTCCTTTATCTCATTTTGACTTCTGGTCTATACCCAGAGGTCAAGTCTAAAAACTCGGTGCTCAAACCAATGTCATACAGTTTTTCCCCCTAAGTTTTCATCTAATAATTTTGTAGTTTTTGGTTTTATATTTAAACCTTTAATCACAGGGAGTTGATTTTTATACGTGATAGGAAATGTTTCTGGTTTTATGCACCTGGGTGTGGATGTACAGAGCCATCGTTTGGAAGGCCACCCTTCCCATCATGCTCTTGGCGCACACCTGTCGCAGGTTGATCAGCAACATGCGCTTGTGGAAACAGTTCCCCTGGGCTCTCCATTCTGCCCTGCTGGCCACTGTGTGCATTTTATGCCAGTATCATGCTGTCCTAATTACTGTGGCTTTCCAGGAGTGAAAATTGTTGGATATTCCTATGGAAATCAAGGAGTGTGATGCCTCCAGCATCATAATTTTTGTTATAATTTTGTGGCCTATTTATATATGTATAGTTTTGCTTTGTTTTATTTGTTTATTCTAAGATTTTCATATGAATTTCAGGATTGTGTTCTCTATTTCTGTGAAAAATAACACTGGAATTTTGACAAGGATTGCGACCTCATGTTATTTCATTTGACTCTCAGCAGACTGAACATCAGATTTTATTCCTAATTTTCAGATGAGAAACCTGAGGCTTAGGGCACTGGAGATATTCATCTAAGGTCAGAACTTTGAAGAAGGGTGACACCAGGGTGACCTCTGTGTCCTGTGGCTGTAAGCCAGGGCTTGGCCCACACCCAGGCAGATAGCAACCAGAACTATCAAAACCTCCACAAACACAAGGGACCAAGAGAAACGCTCTGATCAGCTGTGTTTTAGCACATGTGGACACGAACCTCTTTTGTCTTGCTTTCTGTGCCTATGTAGCTGAACACTTGTAACCCTGTTGGAGATTCTCACACTGGCATGCCCTGAATTCGATGGCTGGAGGACTTTGAAGACACTGAGATCACAAGGCCCTTTTTGTGTCTTGGGATCAGTGGGAGAGCAGGGAGGAGAGTGGTCCTGGATTGGGCTCAGCTAACCATTGCCTCAGGGAACCTCGAGTGAACAAATTTGGAAAATAGTGATTTAAAAGCTTAGCTGCGTTGAAACCCACACACTTTGGCTCTTCTTGTCACCTGTTGTTTGCAAATAATTCCATTTGAACCTGGAGCTATACCTTCTTCCCCAGATAGGGAAGAGGAGTGGCAGGGTGTATGAGCTTCAGTAGGATGTGCACCCTCCCTTCCTGTAACCCCACGCCATCACTGTAGCTGGGGGACCTGTGCAAGGTTCTGATATCTCTGTTGGCTCTTGAGACTTACTGTTTCACTTGTTATTCTTATTAACTCAAAGCACCTAATCAGAATTTGCTACATCACTGCTGCTATGTCCTGCAAAGGAAAGTAATACTGCACTTGCAGGTCTAATACTGCTTTGCCTAAGAAACAGATGGTTCTGTGACACTGGCTTCTCCCTGGAGATGGCCTGGCCTACCTCAACCTGTGAGGAAATTCTCATGAGGCCACACAGATCATGGATCCCAAAGAGCCTCTGGCTGCAGTAGCCCCACCCCTGCAACTTCCCTTGTGAGTTGGATTTCTATTGCTGTAATAAAATACCTGAAACGATCCATTTAAAAATGGGAAAGGCTTATTTTGGCCCATGGTTTTGGAGGCTTCGATCCATGGTCACTTGGGCCTACTGCTCTTGGGCCCGTGCTGAAGCATCTCAGCACAGCAGAAGCACATGGTGGAGGACGTTGCTTATCTCATATTAAGAAGCCAAAGGGAAGAGGGAAGAGGCCAGGGCTCCCTTGTGTCCTTTGAGGGCATGCATATCCATGAAGACCTATCCCTTTCTCCTGTAGCCCTTAACATTTCCAGTATCTTCCAGTAGTTTGGACTAAGCTTTAATTCATTGCATGAGCCTCTGGGAGACATGCATGCTGAGCATGGCTCCTCCTCTTTGGCCTGCAGGCACTGCTCTACTCAGGAGGATTGAGCTGTCAGCCTACAAGGTCACAGTCACTGTTCTGGCCAGCCACGGACAGGCCTGGGGCTCTTCTCCTGTCCTGATGTTCCTCTGCCAGCTGCTCCACCTGAGTAGCCTGGCCTCTCCAACACTCTTCCCCACTCATGCATCTGACACTTGACAACAACTGGGTATGCAGGTGGATGGGTCACAGAGGACCTCCAGCCCCCAGGAGGATGGGCTGGTTCCCAGGCACATCTGCATGTCTACTGGGAGGTCCTTTTGTGAGTGGTGACCCCACAGGGAGGACATAAGAACTCTTCACCCTCAGCTAGGACTTCTTTCTCCTTGTATCACAGAGGAGCAGATGCCAGCCTTAGTAAGAGCAACAGCCTCAGCCAAGGTGGCAGAGCCTGCTTTGCCTCTGTGTGCCATACTTTGCTGGCCTCTCTCCCCACAGTCAAGCCAGATGCTGGTAACAGCCCCTCATTAGGCCTCTCTTAGCAGCAAACAAACACCATTAATCTTGGCAAAGTGAGAGAAAATGCATTCACCTGTCCCGGTGAAAGAATTAATGTTGTGTCAATAGGAAATTAGTGTTTACCTCTGGCCTTGACATCTTCCCTTTACTACAAAATGCCCAGGGTAGGCTGGGGCACAGAAGGGAGGAAAACACCCAGAATACAGGAGCCAGCGGGGATGAGTGGCATGGGATGGCAGGTGACAAGAAGCCTTGCTGGAAGTCAGCTCCCAGTTGTGAGGCAAGACAGAAGCCCCCAGCCTCAAGCAAACTGTGCCTTAGCATCCAAGGTGCTCCTTGGACTGTGGGCCCCAGTAAAACATGGCTGACCTGGACCAATAGGGGTGGCCCACAGGGGGTGCTTCCTTTCCCACCTGAGCCAGCCACCAACACGTGCACTGCACAAGCTGAACAAGATGTCGCTGTGAAGCAGCAGCTCTTACTGAGCACCTACTGAGTGCCAGCCACTGTGAAGTGATGGACAGCCTTGACCACCCTATAAGATAGGTTAGAACACTTTTCTCCAGATGAGATACCATGGTAGAAAACTGCAGTCAGTGGCCTCAAAGCTCCAACAGGAGGAGTTGTAAATGAAGATCTGACTCTGAGGCAGGACTCACATACATACATTTCCACACCAGGAAGGATCAGCCCTGGCCCGTGAGGTCAAGTGTTAAGGAAAGCCCTTCCAGGTCACTGCCTGTGGCCCCCAGACCCCAGGAATGCCTTGCAGTGGGAGGGTTAGGGAGAGGCAGGGCTAGGCCAGCCAGCTTGAGGGTGTTGGGGTGTGTGCATGCCTGTGTGCCCGGAAAAGAAACCAAACGAGCCGATAAGATCGCTGGTTTCCAGAGCAAAGCACCAATTAAATACAAGGCAGATGTGAGCAAATAAAGCTGTGGAGTCCAGAGAGAAAATCAATACTAGATTATATGTTCCAGCCCAATCATATACCGATTAATACACTGTAGGTGGGGCCCAGAGGAAGATAAAGTCTGGGTGGCCAGAACGTGAGGATCCCTGTGCTTGGTCTAGGGTGAGGGTGTACCCCATAGCTTTCCCACAGGGGGGGTTCACGACCCCCTTCCCGGAAGGGACTGAGTCTCCGGGAGCCCCTGTGCCACCATGAGGCTTACAGGAAGATAAAATCTCTCCCAGTGTTCGCCTTGGAAACTGGGTTGCAGGAATAAGGGCAAGTGGGTAAAAGATGCTGTGGGGAGGGGAGCACTACCCACTGGGAGGAGCAGACAGCCACGTAATGTGCCCCTAGAAAAGTAAGGGATTTGCCCTTGGAAAGTAATCAAAACAGGACAAAAGTGGGAAAAGCCCTGAAGAAACTAACTGAAGAAATAACGGAAACCCATAGTTATTCCACCTGTGCTTTATTTAATTCAGAAAGTTCAGTCAAGCAATTAATGTCATTAATTGATTTGTGCCAGAAGTAGCAAGGTCTGTATCCCAGGACAGGTAGGTAACAGTGGGAGTTGGCAGCCCAAAACATTCTGTACAGGGCTTCAGCTTGCCACTGGGCAGACAGCTGCCAGCCAGCAGATTTGACCAAGTTCAGAAGCCCTGTCCCAGAGGAAGGGGTGTTGACACTGTCAGAAACACAAGATGAGGTGCCGATGTCCCTGGCAGAGGAAATCTGGCTGACAGTGAAGACAAGGTCTGACTTCTTAGAGTCAGAGCAGGTGCTCCCTTCTGCAAAAAATGAACTAAGGCCTTGGGGACAGGGGACCCAGTGTTTCTTGACAAAACACAGATGTGGAAAAAAGGCAGTAAATGCATGATAAAAAGGGTGCCTGTTCCCAGCTGTCCTTACAGGACGTCCCTGGCCAAAGCTCCTCTTGCCTTGAACACACCTGACTCAGGAGTCCCAGAGCGAGACTCCCGTTTGGAGAGCAACTTCCATGGGCCAAGGAGTGTTGCATGCCACAAAAGAAAGGAAACACACACACACACACACACACACACACACACACACACACTCAAAATTTTCTAGCTGAATATTTTTTTAGACATTTTGCAAGATGCACGGCCTCCCTGACAATTTTTAATGTACTAACTGCCTGGTCCAGTGAGCTGATTAATTGGTGCTGGAGAGATCAATAAAAAACAGAAAATTAAAACAATTTTAAAGTGATTAAGTAGTTTAACACCTGTCTCCCGTCACGTCAGCGCAGGAAGAAAAATAAAGCAGGTGTCGAAGGGGCCTCTGGAAGCAAGAGAAAACAGCACCTGCCTTGGAGAAATGACAAATCACAGCCAGTGGATCAATCTGCCTGCAGGCAGCCTTCCCGCCCGCGGCTGCATACTCAGGAGGGAGAGGAAAGACACTATCTGTGTTCCAGTCAGGGCCAGGAGCTCAGGGAGCCTGAGCTCACTGCGGCCTAAAGCACTGGGCAGGATGTGGTGGGAAGGACCCACTCAGCCACTGCAGTTCCAGCCATGCTGAGCTGTGTCCAAGTATTCGGGTTCAAACAAACTCAGAATAAGCTTCCAGGCCTGTGGGAGTCAGCACAGTCCCCAGTCTGACCAGACTACTTTCTGGAAGCTCCAGCTCCCACCTTTGCTCCTCTTCAGGCCTCCAGCTCCCTGGCAGCCCTGATCTCTACTGACATCCACAGCTGGTGGGGGACTTGCTAGATGATGGTCCAGGGCCCCTCCCACCTCTTTCCCTAAGCTGCAATGTGACGCACAGCTCCTCTCTTTTCCCAGTCTGTTGTGTCAGCTCAGAATGCCAGAAACTCATCTGACTCTTCAGTTTCCCAGTAATCCTTAATGAGAATGGTGACTCTGGGCAGGGTACAGGGTAAGAAAGATTGGCCTCAAGTGAAACATCGCAAAAAAAGCCTCGCTTGACCTTGAAAATGGATTTGGATTCTGCACACAGGACCTGCAAGACGCACAGTGTCACTTATATTCCAGATACTGTGTCCAAGCTGTCCTTCACCTCTGGGCCAGCCCTAGCGGTGCAGGGCCTCAAGCACTTGGATGAGCACCCCTGGCACAGAGACCCTGCTCCTGAAAACCTGTGTGCTCACCAGCTTCTACGGCACCATCGAGGTTCCCTGGTGGCAGCAGCACTTTAACCCCAAGATGAGGCTAGATGGAAAGCAGCAGCCACTAGCAATCTCCTCGGGAGCACTCCATCCACAAAGCCTCCCATCCCACCTGCTACATTCAGTGGAAGCCTAGGGAGGTCAGGCAGCAGCCTCCACAGGGGCTAGGCCAAGAAAGAGGACCGATTTATTTGAACAAGCATCCTGACGAGTCAGGTGTTCCCTGCCCCACTTTCCTCGGGCTCCTATACATGTGCACCCAGGTCTTTAATAAAGAGGTACTGTGCTCTGTTCCATAGCACATATACTAGAATGAAAAGCTGTCAAAGTTCACAGCCAATTTTGTGCCCATGAAAATCTCACAGAAATGCCCCTCCAGTCTTCACTTTTTAGTTCTTTAAAAACAATCCACATGACATCAGTCTCCATAGTTTGTGGTCTTGGTGTTTCATGCTGTGAGATGTGGGTCTGGTCTGGTGAGATTTGGCAGGACACAGCTAAGGGATCTGAAGTCCCACTTCTCACGGTTGAAGTCAAATGGTCCGCACACAAGTGTCTGCACCCAGGTCCCCACCCCCACAAGAAAGACGACCCATGTCAACTCAGGGGCCCTCATCCTTACCACTGTGACCCCAACATAAAGTTCTTGACTGGGTGGTACCCTGGGGCCTGCCGCTGCTCCTTGCAGAATAAGCCCCACGCTGACGGAGATGAAGTTTCCCTGGACCCAAGTTCCAAACTTGGCTGTTTTGTTTCTGTTAAAATGCAATTGTTTTTCTCTGGAGTGTGTGGTGACTGCCCAGAGTCAGGAAGATGTATGAAAACCTCCACTTCAATTCAGCATCCCTTTTCTCCCAGACAAACACAGTCGGATTTTAATAAATCAAAGAGCCACACTGTTTAATAAAAATTTATTGACTTACAAGTGATTATTTATCAAAAGACCATTAATAGCAGGTACTGGAATGATGTGTTGCTGGGTGGTGCTGGGAGACTAATAGGAAATCAATGCAGCCGGCCGGCTGGAATGCATATGAGAAAGCCCACCCCCTAGCAGCCAGCAAAACTTCAGCAAAATACGCACGATGCCACCCCCAGTGCAATGAAAAGCTCCCCCTTTTTATTTATCGTTTACAAATGAAAGGATCAATACTTTTAATCTAGAGCAAAATTTATTAACTTTCCCATCGGAGACATATTGACTGGGCAAGTGGGGTGAGCACCATGGCGATGGATGGCTCGTGGTCAGCCCCCGCCCTGGCCACGGCACTGTGTCCCTAGAGCAACCAAGTCCAGTCCCTGTCAGCACTCTGTAGACACCTAAGCCTGAGACATGGTGGGCTCTTTCTCACTCAAGGCACTGGCCCACAGACAACTGAGCTTTTGGTAGATTCTAGAGTAGACAGTAGTATTTACACAGCCAGATTTCCACAAGGCAGAAGCCCACCATGTATGGTGATGCTCAAAGACCTAGCAACCCTCACACTGCCTCTACTACATCTCCAAAGGGAAGTGACAAGTGTGTGTGGCAGGGGAGAATCAGAGTCCAGGTGGTTCTGTCATTCCCAAGGGCACCAAACGGGCCAGCTGACAGCCTTCCGTGGAGCCTCTGCAGTCAGGGCAACTTCTCAGGATATGCACATGTGAGTGAAAAAAAAAAAAAAAATTCTCCAGACCATCTAGTCCTAGAGAAAAATGGCTCTGGCCCCAGGTACCTATCCTCGCCAGGAACTCTTACCCCCATAAGGTCTGACCTTGCTCCATGTCTAGTTTTTCAGAGGGAACAAATGGATTCCAAAGTGACTTCTGATTTGAGATTTCAAGACTGTAGAGCTCAGAGCATGTGGGCTTAATAAAGAAACATCAGAAGGGTGGAGGTCTGAGAATACCTAGCCCACTCACATTGCTAGTTATGAATCAGATCATGAACAATGAAAACAGTGCCGAAGGGACAGCAGGCTGGGAAGGGCGTGGAACTGGCCAGTGCTCCCTCCCCAATGTCATCTTTTGGTTTTATTCCAAGCTCATCCCTGTTCCAGCTGGAATCCAAGTGTAAGTATGGCTTGTGTCTTACATTTGTTGCTTTGTTTAGAAGCCTGAAGATTTAGCAAGTAAGACCAACTCAGCAACACTGAACCAGGTGTTCTTACAGGCAGTTTGGGGCCAGGAAGATCTCTGATGAAAAGAATGGAGGAGAAAGGTGGACCCTGATGTAGGATCAGGTGTGTAAAAAGAGACATACACACAAAACCAAAAATAAGTAAGAATCTATCAAACAAGGAAAGAAAACACCATGCACAATAGTTGTAGAATTTCTTCAGAGGGAACATGATCTTTTAAGGCCAACTTAAAAGATCCTTTCAGTTAGCAGTGAAACACTACAAACATCACCTCCTCATAGCAGAAAGGTGCAATTTATTAACATCCCACAAAGCAGTTCAGAAGCGACTGTTCTTACAGTCATAAGTGTTTTTATTGCAAGAGAAGTTTTCCACTAGCTAGCACAGGGGCAGGACACAGGCGGCTGTGTGAAGAGGTGGTGGGGGCAGTGCAGGTGAGGGACACCGGGCTCACACAGGGTAGGTCCTCAAACATGACAGCGATGTGGGTTTGTAGCCTCAGAGCTGGTCCTCACTCCTAGCACATCCCTCACCCCAGCCGCAGAAGGTACAGAGTCCTGAAGGGTAGTGAGCCTGCTACAAAAGGTAGATAGGGACAAAGAGATGAGGAAACCCTCTCGCGAGGATCTGAAATTGGGGGACCCTGAAGCAAGAGCAGCGCGACTTTGGATCTGCCTTCACTGTGACTGAGGTGGTCCATGAGGCTGCATTCCACCTTCCAGCCTCTGAGAAACCTGGCATGCCAGTACACAGCCTCTGGTTCAGCTGCCCCTCACCCGGACCTCCATGGGCCTCCTTGGAGCTCCTGCTGCCCACTCCTCTCCCACCCCACCTTAGAGATTTGGGGCCCTCTTTCGCCTCCAGTCTGCAGACACCCCTGGCTGCACCAGATGTGCCAACATCTGCTGGGAGAAGTCTGCCTCCTGAGTGACAGGAGGCTCACTGCAGAAGCCAAGTAGGAGAAACACATGCATGGGGCTAGGCCTTGTTTTATTTACTCACAGCCACAAGTCCAAGTCCTGTGCAGGAGCTGAGCTCCAACCACATCGCACACAGTCCATGAACCTGAACTCCTGACACTGCACATGATGCATCCTTCACATATGCAGTGTCTGAGTCCCCCACAACCCTGTGAGGTAGGAGTTACCCCACTCCCTGCTGGAGTGATATTACAGATGGGGAAACTGAGGCACAATGAAATAAAGAGTTACATCACATAGGGAATTCAGGCTCAGCCTGGAGTTTCAACAAGCAGTATCTGGCTCTCACCACAGACCACCTCATGGGCTGCTGGCCTCTCCTATCCCGTCTTCTGACTTAACAAAGAACACCACAAGAATTTCAAATTTCTTTTGCCAAATGCCCTGCATATAACAGTCCTCTCTTCATCAGGTCTACAGATCTCTAAGATTGGGCCAGCCCCTGGGCAGTGCCTCTCCCAGAGAAGGGTAGCCTTTACCACCCAGGCCCTGCGCTGGGGTATCCTAACAGAGCGTGTAGTTATCCTCACACTGCTCACAGCCACAGAACACACTTAGGAAGAGAGCAAACTTTCATGGCATTGCTCCAAAGGACACACTGTAAAAGGAACAAGGCATCTCGTCCTGCGCAGCAACACCCAGCAGTACTCGCTGCAATTGGCGAGGGCAGGCCATGCTGGCCTGAGTGCAAGGGTCCATGCAACTCTGAGGCCTGGTTCCTGGTGTTCAGAGCAGCCCAGCCCTGAGTCTGGATGGATGTGGCAGCAGGGGCAGTGGTGGTAGCAGCAGTAAGAGCTCCAGCTGGCTCACATGCCGGGATCCAGGCAGGTGGTTCCGGCCAACAGGCCCTCGGCTTCAGGATCGGCTCCGGTCTTCATGGTTCCCCACAATCATCTTGCTGTACAGCTTCTGCTGCTCCTCTTTAAATGTGTCCTTCACTTTTTCCCTCTTCAGTCCACCATCCCTGAGGAGAGGGGAGGGTAAGCACCAAGCAAGCTTCCAGTTACTGTGCACCATCACAGATGCACGTCACTGCTCAAAGACCAAGAAAGACAGGACAAAACCAAGTATAGCTGGCTCTGCAGCTTCTGTCCGCACGGGCCACTGCAACTGTTTACACCCAGAGAAGCCTAACTTCCTCTCTACTCTGACGCTCATTTTTACTCTGCAAAGGACAGGGAAGGTATTCTGGGGAGGGAAGCCTGTTGTTAATACATACTGAAATGCAACAAATTTGTAAAACTATAAAGTGTGATTTGTGAAGTTCAAATTCAAGGGAACTTCAAATTCACGCAAAGAATAAAAGTAGGAAAAAGAAATGCAGGGTTGGTTTTTTTCCCTCCCTCTTTTACAGTGCTAGGGACAAAAAGGCTTTGTGCAGCCTGAGCTACATTCCTAGCCCCTGTGAAATGCAGGTTTTCATTTCTTCTATGTTTAGAGGAAGTAAGATAAACTAGGAATCCTTGGCCTGCTGCCTGGGGCTGGCCTCACCATCCCAGAACCTCTCCCATGGATTTGGTTTCCCCTTCCAGGGCTAATCCCCAGCACCTATCAGTTTAGCTCCTTGGTAACGCTCTAGAACTATCTCATCCTTGATGCCCTATGAACACCCAAGCCTGCCTTCTGCCTGCTTCACTCAAGACCCACAACAAAGACATGTTTTAAAAAACAGCTATGAAACTGGACGTGGTGGCGCACGCCTGTAATCCCAGCACTTGGAAGGCTGAGGCAGGAGAATCAATGTGAGTTCGAGACCAGCCTGGGCCACAAAAGTGAGTTCAAGGCCAGCCTGAACTGCATAGTGAGACCCTGTCTCAAAAAGACAAAAAAAAAAAAAAAAAAAAAAAAAAAAAACAGCTATGAGGACTGGGAAAATAGTTTAGTGGCTTAAGCACCTGCCTGGGATGTGCATGGTCCTGAGTTTGATCCTTACCGCAAATAAATAAATAAGTAAATAAATAATAAATAGCAGCTATGGTTTTGTTATTATACTCTAGGAACAAAGAAATAGAAAAATGGATAAACCTTTTAAAGACATGTCTAAACTGGATTCAAATATGGCTCCAGGGCTTACTCTGTGCCTCTGGAAAGGGACTAAATTTCTGTTTCATTTTCTTAACATAAGTGACAATGAGCCTGACACTCATGGATTTCCATATCCACACAGGTGACCGAAGACCCTCATATACAGCATCAGCAATGGCAGCAACCAGCCCACCGTAAGTGCTCAGTAAATATCCATATGCTTAAAAGGCCATGGTTCAAGCGCCACACCCCCACTGGCCTTCACACTTAGCTTAGGGGTCTGGACCTAGAACAACACTCAACCAGTCCCATCCCTCTTCTTCTGCTGTGATCTGGAGTGTGCTATCTCTCAAACTCTAGGACAAGGAAGGGTAAATTACAACCTAGGGGCCAAATCTGGCCTGACAACTGTTCTTATAGTCTTACTGGGACACAGAAACATCCGTTGTTTGTGCATTCACCCTGGCTGCTTTCTCACTCTAATGACAGGAGGAGTAGCAGTGTACGTCATATGGCCCAACACATAAAACATTTACTGACTTTGCATAGAGAAAATCTTGTCAACTTCTGCTCTAGGAGTTAACAAGCTAAGGGCAACAAATAAACTGAGTCAGACCTGGTGGTGCACATAATCCTAGAATTCCTGGGAGACTGAAGCAGAAAGATGGCAACTGTGAACCCAGCCTGGGCAATCTGGGCAGTTTAGTGATTAACAAGACCCTGACTCAGAGATTAAAAATTTCAACTAAACAAACAAGCCTTGTGCCTTTCTAAGGATGGCCCACTTGCCAAATGCACCAAGATTAGCGGAAGCTGCTCACTCCTTTGAGGCTTTCCAGATCACCAACAGGTGAACAGCATCTGGTTCCAGTGCAATAGCAGACAAATCCCAGGAAAGGTCCCAGAATCCCACATTCCCCAAGGCTGTGGCAGTGCATGGCACTTCCCAGTCAGATGTGGGGAGAGGAGTTGAACTACGTACGCCCTCTCCAGAACCAGAAGGCTCCATTCTCCAAACCAGGGAGGCAGAACCTTGCTAAGGACATCCATACTCACCACAGCAGGTCCACCAGCCCGCCCTGCCTGGCAATGGCAGACTTCACCCTGTTGGCAAACTGGACTGCATCTTCATCTTTCTGTAACAAACCATGAATGAAATGAGACCACCCCTCTCAGCTTACAATTGTCTCACGCAAGCCAGTAATGACATTTGTGTGGCCAGAGCACCCACCTCTCTGGTCATGGGTGGCAGGTACCAGACACTGCAGACAATGGCCCAGCTGGTCATCATCCTCAGCAGGTATGTCACCATCCCATACTTGCTACTGTTCCAGAAGGCATCACCGAACTGAGGGTCATACTGCAACACAGTGAAAAGCAGGCACTTGTGAGTGTGTGCAGGCTGCCCCTCAGGGGCACTTATACCCACACCTAGCACTTAGGTAGTGCTGACACACAGACCTCCCAAAAGCCCATCCTTAGAGCAGACAATCAGAGAGGCCTCTCCTAAAGCCACTCTCAACACAAATTCCCTTTCCTTATTAGCAGCACAGCCCACTCACAGGTACTACTCAGGCACTGGTACTAAAATCAGACACAGACAACAACATGGAGGATGGGTTGAATTAATATACCCATTGCCCAGAATCAACAAATAGCAGTATTTTGCCATTCTCACTTCGTCTGTGCCCTCCCTACTTGCAACTCCAACAGTACGTAAACCATTCATTAATACATGTAATGTCCTTCCCCTCTGTCAGAAATGAGATTCCAACATTAACAGCCTGCTGCAGCACATGTTCACCCACTGCCCTATATGAAGGCATTTTCTCATTCAGCTAACAACTTCTATTGTAACTGTTATTCCAGACTGAGCAGGAAAAAATGACCTTACAATATATTTCTGTATTTACCATTCTAAGGAAGCTAAGGCATCTGCTTGGGCAGGAAGCTCTTTACTTTAGATTCATTAACAAATAGCCGGACCTCCAGCCTGCCTGAGACATGCTCTGGCCGGCCTGAAACGTCCAGCCTGCCGCCTGAGACCTCTTCAAGCCCGCCTGAGACCACTTGCCCCTGTGAGCACAGCCTATCCAGCATCAGGCCTGCCACATCAGACCTCCTCCGGCCCACCACAAGAGCAGACTATCCAGAAGCTAGGTCTGCCATGTGAGTCAGACCTTCAGCCACACACAAGCGTAGCCTATCCAGCAGTGAGGCCTGCCAGGTGAGTGAGACCTCCCTCCCTTGGCCTACAAGAAGCACAGCCAACCCAGCAGCCTGAACTGAACGACTAACCTGTGGGCACGCAGCCCTGGACCAAAGGTCACTGCTATACAGAATGATACAGACAAGGAACAAAGTGAAATCTTAGGTCCCAAGCCCACCTTAACAGATATAAGAGACACTACCTTACAAGAAAATGGAAATCATGTAGATGAAATCTCTGAATTGACAGATTCTGAGGTAGACACACAAATGCAGAAACATAGAGCCAATCAGATCAGAGATAACATGTGAACTAAAAAAAGAAATGCAAGAATTAATAGACTCTGAAGTGGAAAAACAACCGTAGAAACGTATAGAGGAAACCAGGGCAGAAATAACCTCTGAAGTTAATAAAGACCTCTCTAAATCAATAGCTTCTAAAGTATGGGAACAACTACAGAAAAGTAGAGAGAATAGATCAGAAATAATCTCTGAATTAGAGAAAGGATAACTATAATGAGAGACTTCAGTACTACTAAAGACACATAAAAAATTAGAGGAGAATAGAAAAATGATGGATTCCTTAATTGAGCAATATAGGAAAGAAATAGATTGCATGTAACAGTCTGAAAGAGATATACAAGAAAATAAAATCTCAATCACAAGCTGGCAAACTATATGAACAAATGTGAAGATAGAATCTCACATATTGAAGACAGAGTCGCAGCTAGTGAAAAGCTAAGAAAGGATCTCTTAAAAACAATGAGGATACAGGAAAAAATAACTCAATATCTGCAAAATAATAAGACACTAAAAGCTGCTAGAGAAGAGAAACAGATGACATTTAAAGGAAAACCCATCAGAATAATGGCAGATTTTTCTTCACAAACCATGAAGTCAAGAAGAGCAAGGAGAAAGTGCTTCGAGTCCTCCATGAAAACAAATTCCAGCCCACACTGCTATACCCAGCAAAACTCTCCTTGAAGTATGAGGGAGAAATGAAATACTTCCATAAGGAATAACTAAAGAATTTCACCACGTCAAAGCCAACCCTACAAGGTCTACTAAAAAAAACTTTAGAGAGAGACCAAACAAACCGAACTCAACAAATGAGAACAGAAAGAACCCACCAAATATGGAAACCAATTAAACATGGAAGACAAAGAGGTAAACAATAGTAAGTAAAACTCATGTCAATCATAAGTCAATACATTGCAATTATAACCATCAATGTAAATGGACTCAATTCTCCAATTAAAACATACAGACTGCCACAGTGGATAAGGAAGAAAAATCCAATCATCTGCTATATACAAGAAACACACTTAACTCACAAAGAAACTCATATGCTAAAAGTTGAAGAGTAGAAAACACTACTACATGTTGCAGCACCTCAGAAAAAAAGCAAGGGTAGCAAAGTAATCTTGTTTGCAGACACTCTAAACTTCGAACCATGTTTGGTCAAACGAAATAAAGAAGGCCACTACATATTAGTTGGGGGAAAAATTCAAGACGGAGAAGTAACACTCATAAATATGTATGCACCCAAAATGGGAGCACCAAGTTATATAAGACAAATCTCAATGAACATGAAAAATCTCATCTCCAATACCACAATCTTAACGGGAGACCTTAATACCCCTTTATCCCCAAAAAGATAGTCAAGCAGACAAAAAATTAAAAAAGAAGTGGTAGAACTGAATCAGAACTTGGAACAACTGGACTTAGTGGATATACACAGAGTGTTCCACCCAACCACTTCAAAATACACATGTTTTTGAACTGAACGTGAGACATTTTCTAAAATAGACCACATATTAATCCATTGGTCATGCTTAAGTATTTGTAAGAAAACAGAAATTATCCCATGCATACTGACCACAGGGCAATGAAATTGGAAATAAAAGACAAAAGAAACCACAAGAACCCCAGAAATATGTGGAAATTAAATAATACACTTTTTAGCAACCAGTAGGTAACAGATGAAATTAAACAATATCTACGATTTAATCAAAATTCAAACACAACTTACTGGAATTTATGAGATGCAATGAAAGCAGTTCTTAGAAGGAAATTTACAGTCCTGAACTCACATATTAAGAAGAAAAAATGGAAACAAATAAATACTCTGATGCAGCACCTAGCAAGGAAGAGCAAATGAAATCAAAAGTCCAAAGATGGGAGGAAATTATAAAGATTAGAACAGAAAACAATTCAGTTGAGACAAAGAAAATACAAAGAATTAATGAATCCAAAAGCTGGCTCTTTGAAAGATTAAATAAAATTGATAAGCCCCTAGCTAACCTCATCAAAAAGAGGAAAGAAAGGACTCAAAGTCAAGCAATAAGGAACAAAAAGGAAGAAATTACCACAGATGCAAAAGAGGATCATAAATAGCTACTTTGAGATCTTTACTCTCACAGAATTCAAGACACAGAGGAAACAGACAGATTCCTAGAACAGTATAAATTACCAAAACTGAATCAAGAAGATATAAGAACTCTCAAAAACCCAATAACAGCCAATGAAATACAAAATGTAATAAAAAGACTACCGACAAAGAAAAGTCCAAGACCTGATGGATTCACCATTGAATTCTATAAGAAATTAATAGAAGACAGAAGCCCAATACTTCTCAAACTCTTCAATGAAATTGAAAAGGAAGCAATCCTCCCAAAATCATTCCTAGAAGCAAGTATTATTACACTGATACCAAAACCAGAAAGAGGCACAACGAAAAAAGAGAACTACAGGCCAATTTCTCTCACGAACGTAGATGCAAAGATTCTCAGTAAAATCCTTGCCACTAGAACACAACAAATCATCAAGCAGATTATACACCATGACCAGGTAGGATTCATTCCAGGAATGCAAGGATAGTTCAATATATGCAAATCTATAAATGTGATACACTATATCAATAGAGCCAAAGCTAAAAATCACATGATTGTCTCAATTGATGCAGAAAAGGCTTTTGGCAAAGTCCAACACTCATTCATGTTCAAAGTCCTATACAAAATAAGAACAGGGGGCTTCTACCTCAATCTGATAAAAGTAACCTATGATAATCCAACAGCTAACATAATTCTAAATGGGGGAAAACTGAAGCCTTTTACTCTCAAATCTGGTACAAGACAACGATGTCCTCTATCACCACTCCTATTCAATATAGTTCTGGAATCATTAGCTACAGCTATCAGAGAAGAGAGAAATAAAATGAATAAAAATAGTTAAAGAAGAAGTTAAATTACCATATTTGTAGATGACATGATAATTTATTTGGAAGACACCAAAAAGTCCACCAATAAGCCACTGGAATTAATACACAAATTCAGTAGCAGAGCAGTTTACAAAGTCAATACACAAAAGTCAATAGCATTCCTCTATACAGATAACAAACACACTGAGAGAGAAATTAGAGAAACAATACCTTTTACAATAGCACCGAAGAAAATGAAATACTTAGACATTAACCTAACTAAAGAAGTAAAAGAGCTTTTAAATGAAAACTACAGTACTCTGAAAAAAAGAGATCCTAGAGGATTTCGGAAAATGGAAAGATATGCCCTGATCCTGGATAGGAAGAACCAACATTGTGAAGATGGCCATACTCCCTAAACTGTTACACAGATTTAATGCAATTCCTGACAAAATACCATCAGCATACCTCACAGACCTGAAGAAGTCATTTCTAAAATTTATTTCAAACCAGAGAAGACCCAGAATTTCAAAGACAATCCTGGGCAACAAAGGTAAGGCAGGAGACACTAAAATTCGTCACCAGAATTATACTACAGAGCTACTGTGATAAAATCAGCATCGTATTGGCAAAAAAACAAAACAAAAAACAGACCTGAGGATCAGTGGAGTAGATTAGAAGATGCAGAAGTAAATCCAAACACACTCAGCCACCCTATTTTTGACAAAGGGGCCAAACGTGTTTACTGGAAAAAAGATAGCCTCTTTTAACAAATGGTGCTGGAAAAACTGGCTCTCCACATGTCAAAAACTAAAACTTGACCCAGGTCTATCACCACGTACTAAACTAAAATCAAACTGGATTAAAGAGCTAAATATTAAAAGAGAAGCCCTAAACCTCCTAGAGGAGAAAGTCAAGAGGGAATCTTAAAGACATCAGAGTAGGCAAAAAATTCATGGACAAAATCAAAATGCATGTTTAACACTTGAAAGAATCAACAAATGGGCCCTCCTCTGGCTGAAAAGTTTTTTCATGTTAAAAGAAATTACCAACAGAGTGAAAAGACAACCCACAAATTTTGAAAAGATTTTAACTAATAAATATTCAAACAAGGTCTTCTATCAAGAATTTATAAAGAACTAAATACCATTAGGGTCCCAAAATTCAAAGATCCAATCCATAAATGGGTATGTGAGATGAACACATACTTCTCAGAGAAAGAAATTTAACAAGCCTATAAATACACAACGAAATGTTCCACATCACTACCCACTTGTGAAATGCAAATCAAAACAACACTTAGATACCACCTCACCCCAGAAAGAATAGCTACTATAAAGAAATCAACCAACAACAAATGTTGGAGAGGTTGTGGGGCAAAAGGAACACTTTTCTACTGCTGGTAGGAATTCAGACTGGTTCAACCATTATAGAAAGCAGTATGGAGACTCCTCAAAAAACTAGAGGTGGAAATGACCTGCAATCCTGCTATTCCCCTACTGGGAATTTTTCCAGAAGAACTGAGAACATCATAGTATAGTGATATCTGTGCACCTATGTTCATAGCAGCACAATTTGTGATAGCCAAATCTGGAAACAACCAAAATGCCCATCATCTGAAAAATGGTTAAATAAGATATAGTACTTTTATAAAATAGAATATTACTCAGCTATAAGGAATGATAAACTAGAAGACTTCATATATAAATGGATGTATCTTGAATGTGTACTGGTAAGTGAAATAAACCAGACCTACATATGCAAATATCGTATAGACTTCATGGTGTACAGACTCAAAATAAATAAATAAATAAATTAATTAATTAATTTGCGGCGGTACTAGGAATCAACCTTAGGACCTTGCTTTTTCTGCATTCCCAACCCCTATAATTTTTTTTTAGAAGAATGACTTAAATACAAAGTGCATTTGGAAGAGTTAAAAAAAAATTCAGTTTATTGAAAGTGTTAATGTTTAATTGTTTGATCAGTCTTACATACCTGTGTCTGTCGATCTCTACTGATTTGATGATGAACATATATAATGCAACCATTGTTAAGTTTTTCTTGTTTTGAAATTTTTTACTACTTGTTACTGTTTCTTACTTGTTACTGTTTTTTTTCTATCTTTATTTCTGCTATTTTTACTCTTTAAAATAAAAAAAGAAAAGAAAACAAACCAAAAAAAAGGTCACTCATTGAGTCTCATGAAACCTCAATTCTAGTTCCTGTAAGTGGTCTGTGGTGTCCTGTGAAAATGGTTCGCTACTCTCTCAACCCAGAAAACCCCACAAAATCATGCAAATCAAGAGGCTCAAATCTTTGCGTTCATTTTAAGAATACACGTGAAACTGCCCAGGCCATCAAGGGTATGCATATCTGAAAGGCCACCAAGTATCTGAAGGACGTCACATTAAAGAAGCAGTGTGTGCCATTCCGATGTTACAATGGTGGAGTTGGTAGGTGTGCCCAGGCCAAACAGTGGGGCTGGACACAGGGTCGGTGGCCCAAAAAGAGTGCTGAATTTTTGCTGCACATGCTTAAAAATGCAGAGAGTAATGCTGAACTTAAGGGTTTAGATGTAGATTCTCTGGTTATTGAACATACCAGGTGAACAAAGCACCCAAGATGCGCTGCCATACTTACAAAGCTCATGGTCGGATTAACCCATACATGAGCTCCCCCTGCCATATTGAGATGATCCTTACTGAAAAGGAACAAATTGTTCCTAAGCCAGAGGAGGAGGTTGCACAGAAGAAAAAGATATCCCAGAAGAAACTGAAGAAACAAAAACTTATGGCATGGGAATAAATTAATTATAAAATAAATGCAAATTAAAAAAAAAAAGAAACCTCAACTCTAAAGGCAATGTTTTTGCAATCAGGAAGCAACTGCCTCAGATACCTCTGTCAATGAGTCTAATAAGAAGCACAGGTTATTTCAGTGGCAACTTACGGCAATCATGGTTGTGTCTGGAGCCCTCATTCTCATCAAACAGTAACTCTAGGGGCAAGTAAATCTGGTACATGTATTGGAAGCAGCTGTTCAAGAGGCTGCTGAAGAACGTGAATTCCCAAGGGGATGACTAAACAAAGTGACACAGAACCATTATTAACTGTCTGAAGGAAGACTATAGACAAGGTATTAAACACTGACTTTGTCCAATTACATAAAGCAAAGACCTAGTAACAGAGAACAGAAAATTCAGAGACAGAATTTCAGGATCTATGCTTCCAAACAAGATACCACGTATGTAAGAAACAATGCCAAGTTTCCCAGCAAAAGCTGTTGTGGAGAATCTTGCACTTCAGATGGAGTGAGGATGGGTCTCAACTGTGTGATCTCTTGGGTTTTTCTGGCCTAAATTTTATGATTCTCAGAACAAAAGGTGGGTAACGTATGCTGAGATTATGGCTATAACTATGGAAATAAAGACATGGGATTTAATAATAGAAACTAAGAGGGGCTGAGACTGTAGCTCACTAATAGTGTTTGACTAGTATGCATGAGCCACTGAACTTAATTCCCAGCAACAAAATGAACAAAAAAGTCAGATTCAATTGTAGGAGGCTTAATGAATTTATAATTCTCAAGGTAAGAGGATTAAGTTTAAACTAATCCAATGTATATGATGCAAAGAGATGCACGCCGACAACGCAGTAAGTAATCCAGGAGGCTGAGGCTAGAAGACTTCAGCCCTTGAGTTGAAACCACCATGGGAAACATGGCAAAATCCTTTCACCATAAAATAAAAAGAAAGTGGTGTTACATTTTATAAGCCCTGATCTGTGAGTGAGTGCCCTTTGTTGAAAGTCAACTCTGTCTTCTACAGAGAAGACACTGTACATAAAAACAAGGCAAATGCTCAAAGCAACAACATGTTCCTCAAAATCTGACAGTGAGTGAAGTTTGATGGAGTTTTGATGTTACTAAGGTTATCCAAGTCCAGTTACCAATACAGACTTCCCCAGATTAGAGAAATATCTGCAGGGCAAGAACTGTTGAGCATAGATGGGTGGGCTTCACTCTGAACGAAAACTGGTGTGAATTTTATAGGCCTTTTACTTAGGAGGGGAGCCCCTGGCAAGGTTTATGTTCTAGTGGTGGGTAGGAAACAAATTCCTTGGCAGGAGGCTGCTCCTAACTAGCTGCAGTGACAATGGGAAGTTATGTCAGACTAGTGTCCTGCGTGTCATCATCCCCACTCTGTATGAACAGAGGGCTACTCTCAGCAGTTCTCCAAGTTTATGCACAGGTGAGAAGCATGGGAGCTCAATGTGCTTTTCTGAGACAGGGCCTGGCAGGGCAACGGGAAGGGGATGCTCTTGTCCCAGACTCTTTCTCTCTGGTTTTCTATCTCACTTTGCTTTCAGCTGCCATCAGGTGAGCAGCCCTCCTCTACCATCATGTTTCTCTCTTTTGAGTCAGCCCACCTTGGACTATAAGCCAAGATGAACCTCCTTTCCCTTGTGTACACAACAAGGTGATCACCACTGCAGAGAAACTCCTGGCCTCCATCACACAAGAATGCAAGACTGCATTCAGAAGACACATGCCACTCTCCAAGCCCACACCCCTGCAGACCTTGATAATGTTTACTATTCCCTGACCCATCATCCTCCACAGCTCTGGCAGCCCTCACCAACCATCCTTTAGCCTGCAGTTGATTTGTGCTTGCTCTCTCCAACTTGGTTCTCTGCCAAACTGATGGAAAAAGCACAGCCTACTCTCACCCTCAAACTGCAAAGCCAGGTGACATGTGGTGCAGACATCTCACAGGTACTGCACACGGCAAACAAACCCTTGTGAAAGGACAAGAACTCCAAATGTGCCAGCTGTGTGCCCTGCCTAAGGTACTTCAGCCCAGGTACTTTAACCTGACTGACAAGCTTGAGCAAGAGAGGCCTGGTCCTTCCAGGTATATGAATTCACAATGAAACCAAGTAGACCGGAAGTGCTAAGAGGAGGGACACAATGCAGCTGACTCGTCTCTACAAAGCTTGAGGGCTGGCCCAGCAGGATGGCTCAGTGGTCTAAAGCGCCTGCTTAGGAAAGCTTGGGCAGCTGCAGGGACCGCAGTTCGATCCCTGGCATCACATGCTGCGCCAGCCCTGCCCTCAGGGCAGGCTGAGCCAGCCATAAAAATAAACAAACAAACATACAAAGCTTGAGGGGAAGGAAGACAAGTTCCTGGAGGTCAGGGATGGTGCCACTCCATGACACCAGCTGCTGCTGCATGAGATCAGTCTGCACCCAAGGTGGCAGGCTGTACCATGAGGACCATCACCCTCACCTCCCCTCTCCACAATGAACCTAGCTGTTAGCAAATCCACATAGGGAGTAAGGGGACAAAGGCAGAGCTCAGGAGAGGTATATCACTTCCTAAATCTGGTGGCAGGTGAATACCTGGCTGTTCCTCCTCTAAGCACTGCCTAGCCCTCTCAGACAGAGTTGCAGCCTTAAGCTCTCCTCTTCCAATCCCTCAGTTCTGGCAGCCTGGCCAAGTGCACTGCTAGAGGGGCTACTCTGTCGCACCCTGTTTTCCTCAGCTATGATAATGATAACAGCATGCATCCTCAGAGGTCATGTACCTTGATAGCGACTGGATAAACCGTGGCTCCAATTTCAAAACTTCCCTTTTTAAACATCATTACTGATGTGTTATTGATGCAGGTACCTGAAATACAGGAAAGAAAAAGGTGCTATTTGTTTCTGACCCTTTATCCCAGACAGTAGGAATTTCTTCAACACTAATAAAAACTGAGTAGCTCCTCAAAACACTGAATCTACCACACTAATAACACCTGAAAACTGGCAAATGCAGTCCTTTGGCTCTTCTCCTTTACCAAGACATTTTCCTGACTGACATATACAGACCCGGGTGAGAGCCAGGGACCCCTCTGCACTAGGGAGAGCCCCACAGAAAGTTCAGAGGCCTGTCGACAACAAAGCCACAGAAGGCACTCCTGCTTGAGCTCACACTATAAACTCTGTACCCAGGTTCTCAATCTCCTGAGTTATTAGTCCTACAGCTGATCCAAAGGAGAATTACCATTAACCAGGAGACAAAGAGAACCTCACAAGGGCTGAGACCTGGCTCCCCCAACCAGAAGCTCTTACCTTCTGGAAAGATGAGAATAGGCAGCTTGCTTTTATCTTGCACATGTTCAGTTAGTCTTCAAAAGAAAATAAAATGAAGGGTCAGACAACCCTTTGTTCACCATCACCAAAGTGCATTTATGCATGTGACACTTTATTTTCTTATTTTATTTTATTTCTTGTTTCAAAACTTTTGTTTATTTTTATGGCCAGCTCAGCCTGCCCTGAGGACAGGGCTGGTGCAGTATGTGGTGCCAGGGATCGAACTGCGGTCCCTGCAGCGCCCAAGCTTTCCTAAGCAGGCGTTTTAGACCACTGAGCCATCCTGCTGGGCACATATGCATGTGACACTTTAGACAGGTAAAAAGCAAGGTAACAAATCTGTGTCCTTTAGAAATACACAATCTAAAGTTCATAAAGAAAAAAGTTTAAGGGCAGAGAAAATTAGATGGCCACCATTTAATTCACGTAATTGTTCAATTCAGTATTAACATGTTCCTGCCAGGGGTTGGGGAGACAGCTCAGTAAAATAAGTGCTTCCCTGGCAAGCACAAGCGCCTGAGTTCAATCCCTGGTTCCACCAAAAAAACAAAATAAAACAAAAAAAAAAAAACCCACATGTTACTGCTAGCTTCAACCACCCAATGAGATGGTCCTATACTGCCCTGTGGCACAGTCATTCACTGAGGCTCAGGCTGGCAGAAAAGTAACAAGTTCAAATCAGAGCCACCTGAAAGTGAGGAATAGAAATGACAGTCCATCACATATGTGTTAAGTCTGTACACAGGACACTGTTCAGACTGAATACTCTCTGAAGGAGGCAGTTGCCATCCAACCTCACACACAGAATTGCTGACAAGCCTTTGTGGCTGGCAGCTGAGCAACTGTACTGAGCTGGACTTTGTGGTCTGTCCACTCAGAACCTCATGATGAAATTTAATAGTCGTTATGGTGGGGGGGGGGTGTACTCTTGAAGGAATGATTAGGTCATTAGGAAAGATTAAGGGAGTTCTCATGGCACTGTATCAGTTAGCTGAAGAATGAGCTGTTAATAAGCATGGCAGCTCCTGACTGAATGACTGACTGCACTGGGGAATGAACCCAGAGTTCCACGCATGGCAGGCAAGCACTCTACCACTGAGCTATCCCTAGTTCTTTTTATTACAAAACAGGGTCTTGCCAAGTGACCAGGCAAAGCTCAAACTTATTATCCTCCTTCAGGTTCCAGAGTAACTGGTATGTACACCACCATGTGGCTATTTTGCTCTTCTGCACAAACCTGTCTGCCCTTCTGACAAAGCACGATGGCCTTGCCAAACGTGGCTGCCTGATGTTTGATACTCCAGTTTTCAGAACTATGAACACATTTTCTTTGTACTGTTTCAGATATTGTTACAGCTATAGAAAACAGACTGACAGACCTCTAGTGTCCACTGCCTCAAAACTCTGTCCCTGAGCTGAAGGGAATTTAGTGGGGTTCCCTAATCTTTATGAAAGATGGTCTCAACTGAGCCTGACACCTTTCTGTCTACTGCAAAGCTTTCTACACTATTCACATTGGAAGTGAAAACAGAAGAGCACTTCATTCCATTGCCTTCTGTTGGTTTTTATGTGTGATAATGAATCAGTTTGGAATTTCTTTTTTTCATTTTGAGATTCTAACAGCAATGGAAGTTCGTATTTACTGGAATGGGTACAATGAAACATTAAGTAGTAAAATAATACTCAGGGTTCTATCTTATATTCCATGTTTTTGGGAAAATGTATTACAAGAGCAGTAATAGGCTCAGTGTAAAAGGTATTCTCTCTCTCTCTCTTTTTTTTTTGCATAACTAGGGATCAAACTGAGGACCTTGCATTTGCCAGGCAGGCACTTGTTCCCCTGAGCTATCTCCCCACCCCTTGAAGTAGTCTAACAACTCCTAAACTACCATTATCTGCTTATGTTGGAGCAGGACAGAACAGAGCCTTGTCCATTTACCTCTTAGCCACCAGGTGGCGGTCTTTCACTTCAGATCGCTCAAACCAGACATGGGGGCAGGCCTTCACCATGGCTCTCTGAATCACACCCATGAGTCCTCCATGCACTTGACCCACCTAGGCTCAGACAAAACAGTAATTAATAGCGAAGCCATCTCACACAAATCCCCCCATCCCACAAAATATACATTCCGATACGTTGCTCTCTAGTGGGCTCAACTGCTGGGTTCCCACCATTAAGAAACCACAATTAAGATTCCCCGAACTCTCAACAAAACAAAACAAAGCAAAACAAAACAAAACAAACCAAGAGTGATTCCTTGAGTAAAAAGCCCTTCCTTGGGTGACTCCTCCTTCCTGGTCCAGCTGGAGTCCTGTCTCCTGCACCTCCACAGTCCATGGGGCAAATGAGTTTTACCTCCTGCCCTACTCAGTCTGCTCAACACATTTGCTATTTAAGTCCCAAGTTGTTCCCCAAAGCAACATGCCATGCCTTGGCACACATATAAAAAGCATGCTCACATGCTCATACTTTTAAATTGTTCTATGAAAGGTCTAGAAAGCTGGGCATGGTGGCGCACGCCTGTAATCCCAGCACTTGGGAGGCTGAAGCACAAGGATCACTGTGAGTTCGAGATCAGCCTGGGCTACAAAAGTGAGCTCAAGGCCATCCTGAACTGCATAGCAAGACCCTGTCTCAAAAAGACAAAAAAAAGAGAGAGAGAGAGAGAGAGAGAGAGAGAGAGAGAGAGAGAGAGAGAAAGGTCCAGAAGTCTCCTGGTCTAACATCTGAAGTCCTACCTCAAGAAAACAAGACTCACCATGGCATAGTAGCCGTCACTGGCTAAAATGATAACATCAATAGGAGATGTATGGTTA
This sequence comes from Myocastor coypus, assembly GCA_004027025.1. NCBI lineage: Eukaryota > Metazoa > Chordata > Mammalia > Rodentia > Myocastoridae > Myocastor > Myocastor coypus. Next base: position 52,421 of record PVJA010003788.1, on the reverse strand, counting down.
GCCACACAGATGCCACCATTTCTCGGTCTGTTCTTCCTGGGTATAAAACAAAAATTGTAAGCAACAATGTATGTAGGCAACAAAAACCTGTATGACATTTCACTTGGAACATATCTCTGAGCACATACATGTCCAGAGCTCAGTTCTGTCCCTGCTTCCCACTGGGCCAGGTAGGTGGGTGGTGCTCTGGCCAGACTGCCTCACTCTGCAGCACTGCTGAGCTCCCTCACCTGTCATGGTAGGTAATGATGGCAGTCAGGGCTCGCACGCAGATCCGGTAACACATTAGGTGAACGTGCTTACTCAAGAACTCCTTAAACCTGCAACAATAGGGGCAGATTTGGGATTTTGTTTTACATATAGGAAGACAGGACAAGTTGCTGAGCAGTCTACAACATAGTACTTTTACAAATACGAGTGCATATGGTAAAAGCATTTTTATGTTCACAAAGAGGAAACAAAGAAATAGCAATGAGATGACATTTGCTCACTTAAGTCAATGACTCAATGTGTAGCCCTAGAACTTCCCAAATAGGGAAGTCAGATTCCTAGATTCCTATCCCTGAGGCAGCCCACAGGCAGGCCAGACCAGGCCATAGCCCAGGTTCTTCAGAAACCCCTTATATCACTGAGGTCTGCTAACGCAAGGGAGGAAAATTTTCTTAAAAACAAAACAAAAGTGCAAAAACCCACCTAAATTCGAAAGCACTTTCAAAAATTAGCCCAGCAGAAATGCTCAAAACTAAATATGCTAAAATCTGTTAATATCTTGCCAGGCATGGAGGTGTTTGCCTACCTAAAATCTTACTACTACTTGAGGCTGAAAAGGAGGATGGCTGTGAGTTACAGGTCAGCGTACAATGCATAAGCAAGACTCTTGTCTCAAAACACAAAAACAGAAAATAAAATAAAATTTGTTCACTTCTGGGCCTGGTTTCTGCATTTTTTCTGACTCTTGCTAGTTTTTTCTTTCTTTTCTTTTCTTTTCTTTTCTTTTCTCTCTTTCTTTCTTTCTTTCTTTCTTTCTTTCTTTCTTTCTTTCTTTCTTTCTTTCTTTCTTTCTTTCTTTCTTTCTTTCTTTCTTTCTTTCTTTCTTTCTTTCTTTCTTTCTTTCTTTCTCTCTTTGTATCAGGGTTCAAACTCATGACTTTGCACTTGCCAGGCAGGCACTTGTGCCACAGAGCTATTTCCCCATCTCCTTTGACTCTTGGTCTTTAAAAATGGAAAGAACTTGAGAGCTGGAGGGCAAAAGGAATAGTCACAGACCAAGATGGGTCACAAAATAAGAACCTTGACCCCTTGTGCTTCTGTTACCTGAGAATAACTTAAAATGCTATGGCATGGGTTTGTATTCAAATGGCAGCCCAATCTTCAACTGGAGCTACCCTTCCAGAATGCACTGTGCTCCACACAGATACCTGAACTCTACTCACCTCCCATTTGGCAAGTATCCCACCAAGGTTGTGCCCACCACCAGAAGGCTAATTCCTGTGAATGCCAGAGCTATCCTGTAAGGAGAAGACAAGTTACAATACACTGAAGCAGTCCAAGTATACAAGTCAGTATACAAAAACCAAACAAGGAAGGGTCAGCAAAATAGCTCAGTGGACTAAGTGCCTGCTTAGGCAAGTGCAGGGGCCAGGGTTTGATCACCAGCACTAGCTCCACCCCTAGGGCACACTGAGCCAACCACTACGACCAGGCATAGTGGTGCACACCTGTAATCCCAGTGCTGGCAAGGCAGAAAATAGGAGGATCACTATGAATCCAAGCTGTGTAGTGAGAAACCTGTACCAAATATATTAAAAAGAAAAAAGAAGAAGAAACAAACAAACAAACAAAAAAAGCAAGGATTGTGAATGCTACCCCCTATGAAACAATTTCCTGAAATCTGGATAACAGTTCCAACCTAGAACAGAAGCAGAACTATCAGAACCAGCAATCAATGGATTCTGAAAGACAGTGAGCTGTGGGTTAGGCTCCCAGTTGATACCATGTCCTCTAGCATCAGGCAGCCAAAGCAGGAAAACCTTAATGCTGGCTGTGTTATAAACATAAGGGTTGGCTGCTCCTTTGAAAATCCACCCCCATCCTGCCATAGAACCCTTCCCTTTGGCATCACCCCTTGGCAGGAGTAAAGCCACTCTGGGAAGCAAGAAGAGGCAGAGCCTGAAGGCAGCAGCACCTGGCAAGACACAGAGAGAAAACATGGCATAGAAAAACTGGAGCAGTCAATATTGCCTCTGTATTTGAGAGGCAAGCTTGAGGAAGAAGGCCATGCCAGGATGAGGAGCCAGAAGTACATGATGTTCCCTTTTGGTCTGATATGGAGAGAATTTTAAGGCACTTTAAAGAAAGGGTAATCACCAGGGCATCCTTCCAAGAGTCAGATGGAATGGCTAGTAAAGAATCACACTATCTTTCACAGTGGAGTGGGGGCTTGGGGGAGTCCCAGGCTGGGGGCTATAGGACAGCAGTACAGACAGACAGAGAAGCAGGCCATGCCCTTCCCTTGGGCAAAACATCTACATTTTTTTCATTACAATCTGGCACTATCCTCACCTGAGTGGGAGAAGGAAACAGTACCGAATCAGCACTCCTAACCCCCACAAGACAGTTAGCCGAAGGCTGATATACTGGAAGTTGTAATTGGTTCTGCTGAGCAGGTTCCAGGATTCTAGTTCCTCTGCTGAGAATCTCTTTGTCACCTCATCATCCATAATGGTCTCCATTCCTTTCCGGCAAAAGTAGAAAATATCAGAGAGCTCAAATTCTGGAGTATTATCCAGAGTCTTACTGCTACCACTTCGACGAATTTCTTTGATCTCTTCTTCTAATGAAGTGGGATCTTTTGCAATGATTCCTACAAAAGAGAATGCATCTGTCAAACAGCATGCTGGGAGAGAACATGTAGAAAACAAGGCACACAATCCTGGTTTAGGCAGCATTTAGGATATGTGTATGCTGGGGTTGGAGTATGGTTTGAGTATGTACCCCAAAGGTTCATTAGCTAGCAGCCTGGTCCCCAGTGTAATGATATAGAGATGCAGTAGCTCTATCAGCAGCGGGGCCTAGTAGAAAAAGACCAGGTCACAAGACACTGCCCTCCTAGAAGGGAAAAACACTGGCTATTCAAGTGGGATATGTTTGTAGATATGGACAGGTTCCCCTGAGATCTGTAAAAACGCAAACCTGGTCCCTCCCTACTCTCTTACTGAGTGGACCTACCTCACTTTCCTTTTTTGCCACCCATACCCTCCTGCAGTGTGATGCCATCTGCCAAAGTGTTATGCTGCCAGGACTCCTTGTGAGTACCATGCTATCTGGATTTCCCATCCACCACTATTGTGAGCCTAACAAACATTTATTTTTTTTAAGGTATCCATCCACTTAGCAACAGAAAACAGACTAAGACAACATATAAATAAAAGCACTAAAGAATGAATGGATTTCAAAGGAGTAGGGGCTGGGGAGATAGCTCCATGGCACAAGTGCCTGCCTGGCAAGTGTAAGGTCATGAGTTCAGACCCTGGTCCCACCAAAAAAAAAAAAAAAAGCCGTTTAGGCTAAGATCAAGAGACAGAGCCAGAGCTAGTCTTACCATTGGTATAAGGCTTGTAAAGCTGGTGGTTCTTCTCCTTGGCTCCTCTTTCCATTCTCAAGGTAGCCCACTGAGGAGGAAAAGTCAAGCACAAGAACAAGAATGAGATCCTATGCAGGCACTGAACACCTCCAATTCTACCTGTAAGCCTCAATTCCAATCATCTGGGGCTGGATCTGTCAAGCCACCTATGCCAGAAGACCATGTGTGCCCAAACAAAGCCCTCTGGATTATCAGGCTCAGCCCAGAAAGTTAGATGTTTCAGCTTTTTTTTCTCACTGCCCCAATCTCGGTGACATGTAAGGAACCTGAGCATCTGGCAACATCAAACAACACATCCTTGAAAACACTACCTGCCTCTCCCCACGACCAAATCATTTGAAGAAAGCAATAATTTTAGTTTCCAGCTGGGCGTGGTGGCACACGCCTGTAATCCCAGCACTTGGGAGGCTGAGGCAGGAGGATTGGTGCGAGTTCGAGACCAGCCTTGGCTACAAAAGTGAGCTCAAGGCCAGCCTGAGCTGCATAGTGAGACCCTGTCTCAAAAAGCCAAAAATAAATAAATAATAATAATAATAATAATAATTTTAATTTCCAAAAGGATAAAGGCTTAATACATGTATAGATTGTTAAAACCCACAATTTTAACACATATCTAGGACTTGCTTCAAAATATTAGAGGGAAAAATATCCTATTAGAGCTTTTGAATATTCTTTGTTCGATTTCCAAGTTTAACATTCACTAGTATTCTCCTTAAGACAATTTATTCTAAATCTCAGAATCTTGGTTTCTTTATCTTAAAAAAAAAAGGACAAGACAGTATCTCAACTTCTACTTTGTAGGATCAAATATTATATACGTGAAAGAACCTGAAAATGTAAGGAAGGCATAGTAACTAAAATCAATGGAATCTAGAAGAACAGAAGGAAGAGTGGTTCTTAGGAGTGTTCATAAAACCCTCCAACCTGGAGTAATGGAATCCAGAAGGTAGGCCCCTTCACTATATCACATGGGGGTAAATTAAGCTAGCTAGTCACCCCCACCGGGATGTTAGCCCTGCACACAAAGCTGTGCCAATAAGCCAAAGTGCTATCTAGCATGCACTTGATCCCTAGGTTCTGTTCTCACAGCACCACCACCTAAAACCAAACAAAATAAAGTGAATCAAGGAAATAGTGGATTTGAAAAGGTATCTCTTAAAACATGTGTCCAGTTAAGCAGGATGGGAAAGAACCCTATCAAGCCACGACAGCAAAATACATGGTCCAAGGCATCTGGGACAGATACTACTGACAGAGTCTGAAGTATCAGTAAGACTGCTCTGTGAGGTCTTGCAATGCCAAAAGCAGGACTGAGTTTAATCATAAATGACCTCATCTGAAGACTTCTTCAAATGTCACTGTGTAGAAAAACAGATCAGAGTCATCCACTCAAAGAAGAGCCAAAGACAAGAAAACCCACTTAATCTATTTTCCATAGTTCAGAGATCCAATTATTGATGTCCTCTGACTCACTGTATGATCTTTTTTAGAGGAAAAAAAAACGTAATTCCTAAAATAAAATACAATTTTACCGGGTTTCCTGGAAATAGTAACAAGGTGAAAAGGACAGGAATTTACAACAAACCTGGGAGACACAAGTTACTTACTCAACATTAGGGGTCCACATTTTGACCACAACCCTGCAGTGGTATTATAAGAACAATTTTGAACAGAAATAACAGTACTTGATTCTGACAATGCAAATACATCTCAGTTATATTTCAACAAGTGAGTGACAAATGAAATCAGGCCCCTTGAGCATGAGCATACAAGCTGAAGATCACTATGTAAAAACTGTGAGTGGCTGTGAGCTGCTGATTTAATTGGATGGAGTCTCCTGAGATTCTTGTAGCTGGAACACAGTAGTAACAGACATCCCTTAGCTTCCTGCTTAACAGTAACATCTCATTGCTTTGGCTTTCTGCTTTTTAGATTTCAGGACATTACAAAATGATTCTGCACTAAAAAACATCCAAAGTCACAAGGGTAAAGGACAAGAGGTGAGCTTGGGAATGGCCTGCTAAGGAAAGGCTGAACAATGCACTGGGTTACACTACCCTGTGAAGGCAAAGGAGAGGGTCTGGGAGGACATACTTCTTTTTCTCTGTGCTATGTGCAAACCACACTTTGGACACCAGCCATGGAGGGAAATCTACATACATCAAGTAAAGCTTCCTTGGACACCAGATGAGAGTCCTTCAACTCAGGTGTGAGACTATCTGCCTGGAGACAGCCAAAGAACTGGTTAAGTGGGCCCAGAGGGATGGCTCAATGGTTTAAAGCCCCTACTTGGGAAAGCTTGGGCGACTGTAGGAACCGCGGTTCAATCCCAGGCACCACATGCTGTGCCAGCCCTGCCCTCGGGATGGGCTGAGCCAGCCGTAAAAATGAATGAATAAACAAACAAAGGTTCTGAAACAAGAAATAAATAAATAAAATAAAAAATTCTTAAAAAAAAAAAGAACTGGTTAAGGATGCAATCCTACAATACAATCCCACAAAGCCACAAATCACAAGTCCCTGATTATGATTGGCTGATCCCACAACCACCACCTTGGACATGATTACTGGCTAGAATGTCTGGCAGAGCTCAGGAAAACAATCACTTTATATTTATGACTTATTATAAATGACACACTCAGGACAAGCCAGAAAGTGTACAAAAGGAAGGTACTGAGGTGGGGAAATGCAGGTACCAGGCCGTTCATGGGCACATCACCCTCCCAACACCCAGTAGTTTATCAAATCTTACTCAAGACTTTTATGGAGTCTCACAGAACTTAAAACTCCAGCTATCATTTTCTTTTCTTTTCTTTTTTTTTGTCTTTTTGAGACAGGGTCTCGCTATGCAGTTTAGGCTGGCCTTGAGCTCACTTTTGTAGCCCAGGCTGGTCTCAAACTTGCACCAGTCCTCCTGCCTCAGCCTCCCGAGTGCTGGGATTACAGGCATGAGCCACCACGCCTGGCTCCAGCTATCATTTTCCATAGGTCAGCAGTTGGGCTGAAAATCTCAGCCTTCTAATCACTTGGCCTTTCTGGTGACCAGGCCCATCCTCAGGCTGCCTGGGTTCTAATCTTGTTATTAAGCATAAACTCAGGTGCTCACTGTGAAGAAGATATTACAACCACTTGGTAAATACCTAGGGTTTTACGAGCTCTGAGCTGCCACTTTAGTAAGTATAGCTTTTACACATTTAGAACAAAGTGAAGAATACTCAGGGCCAAAGATATAGCCCAGCATAATAAGCATCAGCCTGTTAAGTACAAGGTCCTGAGTTCAATCCCTAGTTACACACACACACACACACACACACACACACACACACACCCCTCAGTTCAGAGTTTATTTCGCTATAAAAATTATTTCCTCCTGATCTGAGTTGCTATTTGCAAAGGCTATTCAACATTGCACTAATTACTCCTTTTTAGCTTCTCTCAGAAAAGAAACAATTTAATGGAATTAACAGCATTACACTCTTACAGTAGGTAACACTAAACTAAACAGACCTTGGCAGGGGAAATACAGGTGCTTCTTCCATGGAACACTCATTCTGTTGAAGACTAATTTACTGTAATCAAGAATAAAAACTAGGAGTCTCAGCAAAAGTTATCTCAGGACTGGCCAGCGCTTAGCAGACTAAAGCACTTGCATAGGCAAAGTGCAGCAGCCAGGGTTCAACCCAGGTGTGCTGTGCTGCCCCAACCCCAGGGCGCACTGAGATAGCAATTGAGACTGGGTGTGGTAGTGCACACCTGTAATCCCAGTGCTTGAGAGGCTGAAGACAGGAGGATCACTGCAAGTCTGATCTGTGTAGTGAGACCCTGTAGATGCTGTACTAAATACATTAAAAACAAACAAAAACAGTACTCTCAGCAGGAACCTCCTATTCCTTCTTAGCCTGCATTGTTAGCCTTCCTTCTTAGTCTACAGGTCAACAGCATAATAAAATTCTGTATCAAAAGTACAAATAAGCCGGGCGTGGTGGCTCACACCTGTAATCCCAGCACTGGGAGGCAGAGGCAGGAGGATTGGTGCGAGTTCAAGACCAGCCTGGGCTACAAAAGTGAGCTCAAGGCCAGCCTCAACTGCCTAGCGAGACCCTGCCTCAAAAAGACAAAAAAAAAAAGTACAAATAAAATAAAAGCTAGGCTCACTAGAAGTGAAGTTGTACATGCCTGTAACTCAGCATTTCAGAGGCTGAGGCAGGAGGATCATCATGAATTTCAAGCCAACCAGACCTACCTAAGGAGTTCAAGGCCACCCTAAATTATTAAAACAAACAAAAATGCAGACTGGATCACCCATCAGCTCCATTTCTGATGCAGATTCCACCACTCAACTGGTCTCCTCTCTCTGCTTCAGCTGTGATGTCCATACAGCAGCTATCAATTTTCTCCTGGTTCACACAAGGGCCAACTCCCCATTCCCATTTCTGCAGACAAGTGCTCCTAGCTATATGGCATGCTAGGAGGCTGGGAGTACACCTTCCCTAAGCTACAGAGGCTGCTCTGAAGGTGAGCATCCCCACCCTTAGGCCCCTCAAATCACCAAGCCCTACCCATCTCCCACTTGTGGCATTGTATTACACAAACACCTCATGCTTCACCCTTCCTTCACTCCAATATTCTCTTGCCTACTCTTGAGACACTATTTAACTGCCTCCATCTAATGATGCTGTCATCTTTAACCTATCTCCATCTAACCATGATGTCAAGAATCTGATCACAGGGCCCGGTGGAATGGCTCAGTGGTCTAAAGCGCCTGCTTGGGAAAGCTTGGGTGGTTCGATCCCTGGGCACCACATGCTGCGCTAGCCCTGCCCTCGGGGCGGGCTGAGCCAGCCATAAAAATGAGTGAATAAACAAATAAAGGTTCTGAAATAAGAAATAAATAAATAAATAAATAAATAATTTTTAAAAAAGAATCTGATCACAGGATATTATCAAAAACTTTCAGTGCCTAAAGGTATGTTCAATATTATAACATATACTCAAAAGTTCATATTTTAGCAAAGGTAACACTATACTTTTTCACCAAGCTTCTACAATGTACTATCCTCTTCCTTTTTAATCATCTAGTTCAAATGAAAATCTAGTATGAAATGATGTCTATCTATCCTGCTGTCAGACTGAGTCTGAATTAGTTATGCATCACATGCTGCATTAATGACACATACGTATGTGTCTCCCCTGCCAGACTACAAATGCCCAAGGTTGGGCCAGAGCCTAGGCATCTGCACAGCAGGCAGTCAACAGAGGGCTTCCTTTAATTCATGAATTCCTAGCCCTTCTCTTCATCAAGTTCTCTCCCCAAGTAAGAAAACAGATTGAAAATAATAAATCTAAACCTTTTGAACCGGGCGTGGTGGCTCACGCCTGTAATCCCAGCACTCAGGAGGCTGAGGCAGGAGGATCGGTGCGAGTTCGAGACCAGCTTGGGCTACAAAAGTGAGCTCAAGGCTAGCCTGAACTGCATAGCGAGACCCTGTCTCAAAAAGACAAAAAAAAAACCCTTTTCCTCTCATTTTCTTTGCCACACATCATTCTCCTTCAGTCTGTCCCCAATCCACTCAAGATTGTAATTAAAACCTCTTCTTTTCTATAATCATATGAAGCAGGAACTGCCACTCCATTTTAGATGAAAAAATACATTTGGAAGTTCCAATTTCAAAGTCAAATTTTAAAACTGACAGGAAAAGTACTGGAGTTAAGAGCTGCCTGACCATAAAAATGCATGCTTGCCCACCACATCACTAGAGCCTCATCTCAAGTCTCCCACAACCACCACTGGTTCCAGTGAGTCGCCTTCCAACACTTGCTTTGAGGGTTCCACCTTCTCTAACCCAACCTGGTCCATTCCTTCACTGCAGGAAAACACAAGTCATTTATTTTTATCTTTCTCCTCTATATCTAAATTTTCTCCTCTCCCTTCCTCCAAGTTATTCTGAACCCAGTTGAAAGTCCACTACTAGGAATTCTACTCCAAAACTTAACTGTACTGAGTAGAAAATACCTCAAGTAAAAAAGCTGAGGAAAGGATGAAAAGTACTTTAAACAGGATGCTGCTGTCTGCACACAACAGTCTTCAGTAATTCAGCACTTTAGGACTAGCAATAGGCTCAGGAACTGGCTGGCACTGATCCGGCCGTATCTTCACCTTCCTGAGGCAGATATGCAAACATTTTCTCCTGGCAACTTTACAAAGAATAAAGTATAGGAAACCAACTGGTAAGCCAGGACTGCATACATACGCCAAAAACAGATACAAATAGGCACAGCATAGACACTAGATACCCAGTTTTAATTATATTTATATTATCTTTAATTATCTTCATAAGTAAAATGTAAAGACTCCCAGTAAAATGTCAAATAAAATTATATATATACAACCATAAAATAGGAACTTGAGTTTTTAAAAAGTTGGCCATACTAGTGCACAATTATAATTCTAACTACTCAACAGGCTGAGATAAGAGAATTAGAATCTCAAGGACAGCCTATATAACTCAGTAAAATCCTGTCTCAAAATTTTTAAAAAGACCATTGTTAAATTTAAACGATAAAAAATTGAAAAAAAGAAAAAAAAAAAAAAAAGAATCCAAATGAAATATGCTCAATGAATTTTGAAAAAAAAAAAAAATTTTACAAAGAACTAGGAACGTAGTTCAGTGGCAGAGAACCTTACCTAGAAAGGTAAAATCCTAGATCTAACCCCCAGCACTGCAAAAATTAACAATGAAATGAAATTGATGGTAGTATAAGCTATAAGACAATGATAAATGTTTGAAATTTTCCAGTGTCCTATATTTTGGACATTTGTGGATATATAACAAACTACCTCAATACTCAGTGGCTTAAAACACTGCCCCCAGCCCCATTTATCTTGTTCCTGAACCTACAGACTGCACATATCTGGGTGCATGGAAGCCAGAGGCTAGAACACTTGGAAGCCTGCTCACACCAGTGTGGCAAACTGATGCTGCCTATCCTAATCTTCCTGGGGTGGTGAACTGAAACCCCTACACCTGGCTTCCTCAAAGCATAGTAACTGGACACCAAGAATAAGCAGCACAAAGAGGCATACAGATGTTATACTGCTTTTTCCAAGCTAATCATGCATGTCACACAACATCGTGCCCACCACATCCTATCCATTAGAGATAAACCACTACCTGGTCCACATAGGAGGGGAAGAAAGGTAGAACCATGGACATCACTGGTACCAGAATCATCTGGATTTTTTTTTTTTTAACATTTCCAACTAGACTTATTAAATCCAGATCCTAGAGCCTCAAAGTAAGTATTTTCCAAAAGTCTTTCTCCCAGGTGTATTAATTAAGATAATCTTTGAACTTTCTTCCAGGTCCAAAAATATTTGTATCATTCCAATTTAGGAAAAAGTATAAGAAATAAAAAAAAGTAACATAAAGGTTTCTCCTTTATTTAGACTAAAGTTTACTCCCCCAAATTCTTATGTTAAATCCCCAGTTTGATGACATTGGGATGTTACATCTTTGGGAGGTAATAAAATCAGAGAAGTGGAGCCTTTAGGGATGGGTGAGGGTCCTCACAAAAGCAAGTCCTCATCTGCTGTACTACTGAGGAGAGAGAAGACCTGTGTGAACCAGGAATCTCTTTTCCCAGCCCTTGAATGTCAAATTCCAGAACTTTCAGAAATATGTTTGTGTTTTTTTTGATCAGTCTATGATAGTTTGCTAGAGCAGTCCAAAATTACTAAGACAGTCCCCACTTTCAAAAAATTTACATAGACATCCACAAGTACAGGCAAATTTTAGATATATTCACAGATGTGAGGATGCTTTTCTCAGGCACAGCACCAGCTTCTATTACCATTAATAAATGTAGCACTGAGTTCTTTCTGTCCACTAAAACTAACTCAGAGTAGAAACAGGTAAAACTAAATCTGACCCTCTTTGAGAACCAACCTATGCCCCTGCTTGTATGGATTAGCCCTTTGAACAGCCCACCCCCTTACTCTTACATACAGCGACCTTGTAACCGTGGAGTTCAGCATGACATGATTTACAAATGGACTACACTGCACGAAACCTTTCGGTGTCTAGGAAGTAAGATACAAATCTATTTTTGGAAAAGTTTTTTGCCTTGTTGGCCCACATCCCTACTTCTATTTATCGAAATTCTTAACCTTGAGGTTACAAATACACTTGCAACTTCATTATCATTTCTAAATCACTGTGACCTAAACCAGTTATTTTCAGGATCTGGCCTGCACATGCACTCTTGACAAATTAATATTACATGCCCCACAGGCTGGCTCAACAGTAAATATTTAATGAATTTTCCATTTTAACATTATAATTTATAGTAAAAATCACAAATGTATAATTTAAAAAAATACTATCCAAGGAAAGTTTATTTGGCCATTAGCTTTAAAATATTAATTTTGCAGAAACTTCTGAATAGGGTAATGAATATAAAAATAGATTGTAGACTTCCTGTCCTATCCAATGTCATCTAAGTTAAATAGTAAGTACTACTTGAGAGAGCCTTAGGCTCATAATTTTTATTACCTTTAAAAAAAAAAAATGACAATTTTTGCTGGGTACAGTGGCACACACCTGCAATCCCAGCATCTGGGAGGCTGAAGCAGGAGAGGTATAGACTGAGGCCAACCTGAACTACAGTGAGATTCTGTCTAAAAAAAAAAAAAAAAAAAAAAGATAGAAAAATCTATAGTTAATCCCGTGTATAAACTTGATTGAAAAGACACCATTCTTATTTTCTAAAAATTTGACAGTTATTCCACTAATTTTGTCCTGGCATAGGAGGGTATGGGTATTAAGTTATATTACTCACAGGAATCCTGTCTTGTTGGAAGATTTTCTTGAATCTGATATACAGAAATCCCTTTTCTTGATTAATTAAAATACTGTATTGATATTTATAGCTAGTCCAAAAACAAACTACTACTCTCATTTTAATATGTGAATGAATCAGTTGTGCGTTGTTAAAATGCAAATTCTGGGGCCGGCGGGATGGCTCAGTGGTCTAAAGCGCCTGCTTGGGAAAGCTTGGATGGCTTCAGGGACCTTGGTTCGATCCCCAGCACCACATGCTGTGCCAGCCCTGCCCTCGGGGCGGGCTGAGCTAGCCATAAAAAAATGAGTGAATAAACAAACAAAGGTTCTGAAACAAGAAAAATAAATAAATTAATTAATTAATTAAAATAAAATAATCTTTAAAAAAATTTAAAAAATTGCCGGGCATGGTGGCGCACGCCTGTAATCCCAGCACTTGGGAGGCTGAGGCAGGAGGATTGGTGCAAGTTCAAGACCAGCCTGGGCTACAAAAGTGAGCTCAAGGCCAGCCTCAACTGCATAACGAGACCCTGTCTCAAAAAGACAAAAAAAAAAAAAAAATTAAAAATAAACAAATAAATAAAAATAAAATGCAAATTCTTCTAATTCAGTAGGTCTACAGAGTCTGAGATCTTCATTTTTCAGCTAGTTCTTAGTTAATACCCATGTTCTGTTCTACAGTTTACTGAGGGAAGACTAGACATACACAAATCCATAAATCTTGACTAGTGCTCAAAAATTGTACTCTTGAAAACAAGCAATCAAACACACAGCTCCCTAGCAGCACTACTCACCACCACAGCCAGAAGGTAGAAGGAGCCTACCAGTGTCCCTCACTCAATGAACAGGCAAGCAAATTATGGTCAGATACCATGGGCTGTTACTCAACACACACACACACACACACACACACACACACACACACACACACGAGCAGGTATGTCCAAAATACCAATACAGACACATCTTAATAATGTTAAAGCAAGTGTATTGGCACATGTCTGTAATTCCAATACTTTGGGAGGCTTAGAAAGGAGGACTATAAATTTGAACCCAGCATGGACAACCTAGTAACTTAGAAAAACCTTTTTTTTGTTTTGTTTTGGTTTTGGTTTTTTGTACAGGGAATCAAACTCAGGACCTTGCACTTGCCAGGAAGATGCTTGTGCCACTGAGCTACATCCCCATCCTAAAACCTTGTCTTAAAAAAGTTTGGTATGTACTTCATTCCTAGTGCAAAAGCCTTGGGTTCAACGCCCAGTAGCAACCCCATACACCAAAAAAGTTATGTTAACTGAAAGCCAAAAAAGGGGGGGGGCACATTTCACATAATTCTATGGCTGTGAAATACCCACCCAGAATAGATAAACTGCTGAATGAAAAAGGGCTAACTTCCAAAGTGACATTGTATGGGACAAGTGCTAGGCGCATAAGGTACTGTTAATTTTCTGTTCTGTCAGTGTCACCTCAATTTTTTTTTAATGTGAGAAAGAAATATTCTTATCAATATATTAAGTAGCAAAAATAAATAAATACATAAATAAAGCCCACAATTCTAGGCCACACAGGTAAAACTGTTTTCCATGGTAATGTAACATTTTCATATTTCACTATATCTAAGTCTTTTTCTGTGTTGACAAAAATGTAGTTATTTATCCTGTACACCAACAAAATTCTAAAAAACCAAAGGAACATGAAAAGTTATTCTACAAAACTTTAAGACATGTATATAATGGTAGTGTACTTGCCAAGCATGAGAAGATCATGGGTTATCAGATCCTTACCACTGCTCCACAAAAAAAAACAAAACAAGACAGAACTATAACATACCATATGAAGAAGTAATGCTATATTATTTTTACCATTACAGGTACATTTCTCAAAATTACACATGGTTTCAAATGTGGAAAAGAATTCCTGCTGGGCATGGCAGTGCATACCTACAACCCCAGCACCTGGGAGGCTGAAGCAGGGAGTGACTGGTCTATACTGTGAGTTCAAGGCCAGCGTAAGCTATATAGTAAGACCTTGCCTCAAAAAAAGCAAAAATAATTCTTGAAGATCTGAAGACTACTGAAAATAGACATTACGATGTCTATTACCAAATTCCTGGCTAGACAGTAAATCTTGTAGCACAGACCAACTTCTGCGAAGCAATTCCCCTATGCTTCCTTTATAATGTGATTAGCTCCATTTAATGACAAAATTAGGCAAATTCTAAAGTATGTTCAGAAACTGATTATCCCCTCTTTCAGAAAATGACTCAAATGCTCTTTCTTGTTAGTTCTTTTTATCTAAAATGCAACAACCTTTTCTACTTTATAACAATGTATGAAGGAAACAAAAAGCTTATAAGATACACATCAGCAACTAGGGTGTGCCACACAATCTACTACATAAGAGGCAGAGTCTGGCATGACTACTGCTTACTCCACTCTCTGTGAAATAAGCAGGTGAGACATGGTATCATGGGATAGCTCCCCTTATTCAACAGGAATCAAAGTAGCTTTAACCCAATGAGAAAGACAGCTGCAGACTTTGAAAAGTACACATTTAGTTATTCTTTTTACTTTAGATGCCACTCCCCATTCTTTGAGTACTCTCTAAAACCAACAGATATATCCAGCAGCCAGGTAAGAACAACACTCTAAGAACTCTGCTCCCTATGAAATAACGTACCATGGCAGCTCAACTCACCGCAAAGATTTTTAACAGCGTTTTCATGTACAGCTTTCGAATACCAAAGGAGACTCCAAAAATGGCAGGGACTATGATAAAAACCAGCAGAAGAGTGAAGAGGACAGTCAGGGAGATGCCCAGAAGGTTGACAATCAGGCTATCAAAAGGCAGCAGCAGGAACATGGTGGAGGATCCTAGTCAGGCAGCACCCTTCTTCACACAAACACAGCTTTCAGGTGGCCCTTTCCAATAGCATCCACTTAAAAAAAGAAGTCAGTCCCCCAAGTGTACCAAACTCCATCCTAAAGTTCATGTCATTCAATAGCCTGCATGGGGGTAGAATGACAAGAGAAAAGGGCCACGAGAGGTAGCCCCAAAACACCAGTCTCCCCGAACAGATGGACTTTATGGTGAATACAGCAGAAGTCTTCAGTTAACAGCATCAAGCCCAGGCTGAGTTTCTGTGCAAGTGGGAGGAGGGAAGGGGGGAGTTCTCTGTTCAGCCTTCCTGATGCTGCTTCCACAGGTTCCACTCCTTTTCCTGACTTGGAGCATTCAGCAGGTAAGTCTTCCCTGCAGATCTGAACTGCAAGAAGTACCTTAGAAAAGTTCACGTTGGCTCCAGAAAAATGCTGGTAATTCCTGCAGAGGGGCTGACTGCTGGCAATCAAGGAAGGCTTCAGAATGTGGTTATGTGCAAATGAACCTTTTTCTTACAATTCCTTCATAAACTGAAAACTATGCCCACTACAGATAGTTCGTGTCTGGCCCCATTCTTCCCTGAGAGACTCCTGGTGCTGGTGCCCCAGAACCCTACCACCTGGAGAGCCCCAGCCTTCGCCAGGACACAGGGGCTGGCACGGAGTGCAGCATGTTGCTTGCAGTGAGTGTAATTCCAGATGTGCCTGGCATTGGCGTCCTCCTGATATTCTTTTCCCTCAAGGTTCCCTTCTCAGTGGTGATCTGGCTTCTTGGCAAAAAGTTGTTCACATGCTTCCAGAGCTAGGGGTGGAAACAGAAACACTGTCAGTCACGTGAATCAGGAGCAGTGTCAACATGCTTTGTGTGTGGAAGGGGAGGGCTGCTTCAGAATAAGACTATAGTCAGAACAGCTTCTCAATCCATCAAGGTTGAAAGGACCGGAAACAAGTTATGGGAAGAAACACTGTGTTTCCTATAGTGTTCAACTCCAATGACAGGAAACTGTGGCCACTCAGACATTCTGAATAAATAGAATGTGTCCATAAGACATGTTTCAAAAGAAAGAAAAGCAAATCTACAAAACACAAATCACCCTCTTAGCCACGCCAAAGTTACTCCATTTTTCTCCGCAGATGCAATCATACTACCAGCTTCATAACCCTTCCCCAAAATATCTGCTTAGACAAGGAAACCATAGTTGTCCTTCTCTTCCTGCCACCAGCCTGGCAACAAGGATGGCACATAATGCACGTTATTCTTCATTTTGCTTTCCATTTTGCGTCTTTAACTTAACCAGTCTTTGAAGAGAGTTCTATCAACACAGAGTTCCTGTACTCTGCAGATGCATAGTGTTTAGCTATAAATATATACCAGGACTCAGTAAGCAGTCTCCTAAGGCTAGATACTGCTAGTTCTACTTTTTTGTCATTCTAATGCAATGAGTAAACATGTGCATATAAGATTTAGTATAAACATGTACATGACAAACACATTTCCAGGATAAATTCTTAAAAATGGAATTTTAGAAGAAAAGAAAAAACACATTTTTAATTTTGCACGATATGATCACATTTCCTCTAGAGATTAAGCTTTTTTAGCTTCTCTTCCCATACTAGCTATACTCAAGAAGGTATTCCAATGGGATTAACATTCCAATTTCATAGTACTCATTCTAAATCACAACTTACACAAGTTCTCACTTTGAGTGCATCCTATCCAGTCTCTGGCTTTTCTCCTAAGGTACTGGGAAATCAAATATAGAGCCCTGCACATGCTAGATAAACATTCAACCACTAAGCTACATCCACAGACCCTAGGAAAAGATTCTGGCTCACATGATTCACCTCCTGACTCTGTTTCAGTGCATGTACAAATTTAAGAAAGTAAATAAGTAGACACTAACTTTACCTTAAGTTTTGTCCAGTGCTTTATAAAAACCATGTTACCTCACTTGGTTAACTCCGGTATGTCAACTTGTATTATCTTCAGTTTGTTTTTTTTTGTTTTGTTTTTTGTTTGTTTGTTTGTTGTTGTTGTTTTGAGACAGGGTCTCACTATGCAGTTCAGGCTGGCCTTGAGCTCACTTGTGTATCCCAGGCTGGTCTCGAACTCACACCAATCTTCCTGCCTCAGCCTCCCAAATGCTGGGAAAACAAGCCACCATGCCTTGTTTTCTTCAGTTTTTGAATCAGGAAAAAGAGGTGCAGACAGACTTCTGCACTGCTCTCAAACTCCGACAAAGTTATTGATCAAATTCTCAACCAGGTCATGATACTTCTGTGGCACTGAGTCACAAACAGCAGTTTCTCCTCCCTTCTTCCACTGTCACATTATTGTTATTATTACGAACATTCACTGAATGCTGAATGTACAAGAAACACTGAGCTAGAAAAGCCTTTTTATATGGTCAATTCTCACAACTCTGGTGCAGTTACTATTATCAATGCCATTTAGAGGTAAAAATACTAAGGTTTTAAAGGTAAATTTTCCAGGGTCACACAGTGATTAAGTGTTGGAGCAGGACTTAGGACAAGTGCTATCTCTGAGCCCAAGCTTATTAACTACTATGCTTGCCTGTCTCCCAAAGTACCCTGAAATAAAGCAACACACCTTCTCCATATCAGGCCTTCTCTGCAGAGCTTCTTATGATGAGAGAGAAACCACAAGGCAGATCTGGATTCAGGTATACTGCAACACAGAGTTCTCAGAATTCAAGGCACAGATGTGCTCTTTCACTTTTATAAACTGGCCAAACTTAAAATACATGCCAGATTCTAACACATCTCAAAGCAACAGAAGTCTGTGACTGTATTTATTACGCCTGTCAAGCCCCTACAATGTCCTAGGTTGACACTTTTCACTCCACTCACACATTCCTGGTCTTTTTGGCCAGCATTCCCATAGAAGAGACCCAAATCCAGCAAAAACCCTCTGTCCTACTGGCCAATGTCACCTTGGATTGCACAAATCCAAGGTGACTGTCACAAAGGTCCTTGTAACACCATAAACCAAAGTTTGGACAGGTCTTCTTTGGATCACAATCAATTGAGAATTCCCAGGGTTATTCTGGGTTCATGTCCCTGAAATGATAAAGTAAACACACGTAGCAACAGGCTAATTTCTTCACCAAGTTCAGAGATTGCTAAACTACAACTTGTGTGGGGGTTAATCTCTATGGCCTCTTTCATAAGGCTAAGCTGGGCATCATCTTGAATTTGCTTTTCTGTGGTACAAGTGGTTGGACTCAGGGCCTCTGATATACCAGCAAGAGTTCTACCACTGAGCTGTACTCCAAGCTTGGTTTTTACAACTTTAAAGAGATGCAAGAAACAGGAATATGCAAGAGACTATGAAAACCTAAAATATTTACTACCTGACACATAACCCAGTTCTTTCCTCCCTCAGAGGTAACTTCTCCCCTGGTCTGGCCCCACTCTGTGAACTCTCCCTAACAGGGAAGAACATCTGACTAACCAAACAAGTTACTGAGCCAACACTAATCCTTACCTAAATTCTTAGAAGTAAAGGAAACAGCATACAAACTGCAATTATCAACTAAGTACACAAACATTTTCAGGAATCAGTAGAAAACTCATCAAAGTATCTGGTGTTTTATAGCCTCAATAGACTTTAATCTCCAAAAATTTCAGAAACCTGCTCACATCAGAACACAATCAAACCTCAGTTTCTGGATAACTGCTTGCCTAGGGAAGGATCTCACCATACCTTAAATAACTGTAACCAGGACCTATTCAAAGTATGAGGTAGGATAATCATTAATTGAAAGGGATATTTTACTCATCCACTTAACTTCCACAGATGGCTTCCAGCCAAACATACTGATTCATTTGGTCCAAAGTTCCCTCAAGATCTTATGTTCCACGGGAGGCTGAGGCAGGAGGATCAGTGCGAGTTCAAGACCAGCCTGGGCTACAAAAGTGAGCTCAAGGCCAGCCTCAACTGCATAATGAGACCCTGTCTCAAAAAAGACAAACAACAACAACAACAAAAAAAAAGATCTTATGTTCCAGAAAAAGACAAAAAAAAAACAAATAGAAAAACCGACTAGTTCTGTGTGGATGACCACCTGAGCAGCTCTCCTTGAAATGAAAGAGACTGTCTCCATTTTGACTGAGCCTTATCCTATTTCCCTATATTGAAATGGACAGAGCTGGCTAGGACTTCTCATTATCTTTTCAATTGGCCTTAAGCAGTGTACACTGATCTAGCCGAGGTGCTGGTGGTAAGTTTTGAAGATGGCATGCGTGTTTCCCTGATAACAGGATGAAGAGCCAATGTTCCACAGTGTCAGCTGGGATTGAGCCTCAAGATAAAGCTCAGTGGTAGAACTCTTGCTGGTATATCAGAGGCCCCTAGTTCAGCCACCTGTACCTCAGAGAAACAAATTCAAACTGATGTCCAGCATAGGAGCCTTATAAAAGGCTCTTATAAAAGAGACCATAGGGATTGGCCCCCACACAAGCCTCTGGCTTCAAAGATTACACATCAGAGCTGAAGCACCAGACCCCCAGAATATTCGATACTATCTCAATAGTATAATACAAATTACTTCCTTTGCATATCCTCTCTGAATATGGCAGAGATGAATGCAGGCCTCCTACCTAGCCCAGCTCACATTGCTCACCTTCTTCCCACAAGTGCCTTTAGCAAGCCACTCCCCCTTTATTCATTGGAGAATAAAACCCGAGGGCAGGGGTCCAGCGGAATGGCTCAGTGGTCTAAAGCGCTTGCTTGGGAAAGCTTGG
Organism: Myocastor coypus; assembly: GCA_004027025.1. NCBI lineage: Eukaryota > Metazoa > Chordata > Mammalia > Rodentia > Myocastoridae > Myocastor > Myocastor coypus. The sequence continues at coordinate 32,292 of PVJA010003788.1, read as the reverse complement.
GCAGCTTCAGGGTCCACGGTTTGATCCCCAGCACCACATGCTGCGCCAGCCCTGCCCTCGGGGCGAGCTGAGCTGGCCATAAAAATGAGTGAATAAACAAAGGTTCTGAAACAAGAAAAAAAAAATAAATAATTTTTTTTTTTTTAATTCTTAAAAAAAAAACCCAAGTGCAGCCCTAGGTTGCTCTCTTGGTTCCAGAACGCCATCTTCATGGCTGGACTTAGGGCCCCTTGGCTCCCCAATAATTTTTTATACATATATATATACACATATATACAGATAGATAGATAGATAGATATTCTGGTGTCTTTGTTATTGTCATGGGTTGTGCTGGGAGTGGTAGACTGGAATTACCTTGGTGGAATTCCAATAACAGAGTTTTAGGATTGTAAGTTTAGACTTCTTAGGCCAAGACAAGAACCAGGAAGGGACTCCGACAGTTCTGAGCCTGCCAAGAAGGAAGATGTCTACATCTTGGTAAGGGACTGGAGCCCATGCTAAGCCAACTACATTCTTCAACTTATTTAACAAGAAGAGCCTTCAGGTCTCAGTTCTGGGACTGATCAGTTCACTAATTCAACAACTATCCATCAGGCAATCAATATGAGCTGGACATTATGTTTGGGATTAGATATTTAGTGATACAAACATGCCTACACAGAAGAATCAAATAAGAGCAATCTGACTTAAATCAGGTCCTCTATGCTAGTTCCAATACCATCATAAGGTACAAAACTATTATCATTCACAATTACAGAACTCAACACTGTTTGGCTACCTCCCCTCTGGCACATTGTAACTTAGGAGACCATGACTGCCAGAGCATGTCCACAAAAATGCCATATGCTAACCCAAAAAGGCGTTCTATAAGCACCATTTTATCAAAAAGACATGCATTTTTAAAGCACACCAACTACATGCTTCTCAGATGTTAGATGATACATTTTATCGTTTCATCAGGGTAAGAAGAAACCCTGAAGACTGTCTTCTTCAGTTCTACCAAACTTTAATGGCTTAGAGAGAAAAGGATTTCACAGTGGGGCATAAAATAACAAATCCACAAGCCAAAATTTACAAAGTGCCTAGCAAACAGTAAAAAGGTTAGCTGTAAAACAAATATGAATTAAAGCTACACAACAAAAAGCCATCATATGCCCCAGTATTGGTGAGAATGATAAAATATCCTAAAACACTGCATGCTGCTGTATATCATGGTATAGTCTCTATGGAAACAATCTAGCAAAGCTACAGAAGAAATTTACATATAATTCCATTTATAGGAGTTTATCCTAGAGCATTTAATACTTAATTTTTTTTCTCTTTTTAAGTTCTTCTTACAACTTTTAATTTTCCAATTTTGCATGCACATATCTGGTAATTTAAACAAGTAATCTGAAGACAATACTATGCCATATAACAAATATTGTTCAGTTTGTATTTTGTTTAGTGAAATTCTGGACTGTTTGTAATGTATTTTTATTATCACTATTTTATATTCTCTTTTAAAAAAAAATGAAAAGAAAAGCTTAGCCATAATTTTGACCTTGGGTAACTTCTTTTTCTGTTTGTGTATGGTACAAGGTCTCAAACATATCTCCTGTTTTTAGTCTCCCAAGCACTGGGATTACAGGCAAGTGCCACCACACCCAGTCTCAATCACTGTCTAGGGCTGCTCTGGGGGCAGGGCCAGCTGATAATGCCTAAACTGGTGCTTTAATCCTCTGAGCTATGTAGCCAGCCCTCCTTGGGCAATTTCTGACCACAAAATTTTTGTTAACACAACTAGGAATGGGAATGCTATTAGTATCCAGTGCCTAGAAGGCTACAACAATGCTAAACATACAGGACAGCTCCACAACAAAAACTCATCTGTCTGAATGTAGTAGCACCCAGCACTCTGGGAGGTGAGGCAGGATCACAAGTTTGAGCCCAGTCTGGGCAACAGAGTCACTTAGTAACATGTCTCAAATTTAAAAATAAGTAAAACAGTTGGAAATTTCAGGGACAAGAGCCTAGATTCAATCCCCAATATTGCCAAAACTAAAAATAAACCATCTTGCCCTAAATGCTGAGGTTAGAAAACCTGACTGCCCCATTGTCTGTAATACTGAAAATAACAATGTCCATCAATGGAGGATACAATAAAAAAAAATTACTCTTTGTTAAAAGAAAAGAGAAATGCCCCTGTATATTCAGTATTAAGAAATGACCCTGATTTGATGGGACAAAACATCTACAAATTAAAGAGAGGTGTGGGGACTGGCAGGATGGGTCAGTGGTCTAAAGCGCCTGCTTAGGAAAGCCTGGGAGGCTGCAGGGACCAAGGTTCGATTCCTGGCTGCGCCAGCCCTGCCCTCAGGGCAGGCTGAGCCGGCCATAAAAATAAATAAACAGGGAGCTGGGCGTGGTGGCGTACGCCTGTAATCTCAGCACTCGGGAGGCTGAGGCAGGAGGATCGGTGCGAGTTCGAGACCAGCCTGGGCTACAAAAGTGAGCTCAAGGCCAGCCTCAACTGCATAACGAGACCCTGTCTCAAAAAGACAAATAAATAAACAAACAAACAAACAAACAAAAGTTCTGAAACAAGAAAAAAATAAAATAAAAAATAAATTCTTAAAACTAAAGAGAGGTGTATTTTGGCTCTTGGGTGTTAAGATGTTTCAGTTCAGTCTGCTGGCTCCAAGGCAAACAATGCTATGTTGGATGGTGTTATGGTTTATGTCTAGTTGTCCTTACAAAGCCCCATGCAGTCATGGGGCTGGGACTTCTATAGATTGAGACTTGATCCATGATCCCTGGGGTGTTTTAGTATTGATGGGATTATCGGTCTGAGTGCGGCTGAGACTATGGGTGTGGTCTAGGGTGAATATCCTCAGAGAGCCTGAATGTAATATAAAGAGAGACAGAGAGATAGACTCAGCTGTTGCTCTGCTGCCCTTTTTGGTTGGCTGCCTCTGCCACCATTTTGTTGCTGTTCCGCCACCATGAACTGGATGCTCTCTGCTCTGTTCCACTCAGCCTTGGGCCAGCTGAATATGGACTGAAACCTCCAATAACTGTGAGCTAAATAAACCTTTCCTTCCTTGAGTGTCAAGTATCTATCCCAGCAATGACAGAAGAGTAACTAAGACAGATGGTGTTATGGTTTATGTCTAGTTGTCCCCCCAAAGCCTCATGTAGTCATTGCGTGGGGACTTCTATAGATTGAGACTTGACTCATGAGTCACTGGGATTATGTGTTTTAGTACTGATGAGATTATTGGTCTGAGTAGGGTTGGGACTATGGGTGTGGTCTAGGGTAGATATGTAAGATGGAGAGCCTGATTGAAATATAAAGAGAGACAGACTCAAGCTGTTGCTGTTGCTTTCTGCTCCTTTGGTTGGTTGCCTCTGTCCCCATTTTGTTGCTGTTTCACCACCATGAACTGCTGCTCTCTGCCATGTGCCACTCAGCCTTGGATCCAGCCGAGTATGGACTGAAACCTCCAGCAACTGTGAGCTAAATAAACCTTCTCTTCTTTCATTTTGACTGTTGGGTATTTGTCCCAGCAATGAGTAAAAAGTAACTGAGACAGATGGGAATAGCAAGAGAGTTGCTTGTGTCAGGGTAGCCAGGAAGCAGACAGGGAAAAGAGGATTCAGGGAGGAAGATACACTCTTCCAGGTCTTCCCCACAGTGATGCCCCCTTCCAGCCGGACCCCAGCTCCTAACAACACATTTAACTATGAACTCTAGTGGAATAATCTACTGCTCAGTACAGCAATCCCATGATTCAAACACCTTTCAAATGCTCCATGCAGTCACATGAGACTTTGGGGTGATATTCATGATCTAAACAATTATAAATGTCCACAATAAATACTAAGTATAAAGGAGGGAGGAAATGTACCTTTAGGAAGACTAGAAGTGGGATATCACTGTTTACTCTTTGTATCTTTGAAGTTGTACTACAAAGGTGGTTAAGTTTCTCATTTTTCAAAAAACAAAAGAAACACACCAGAGCTTGTATATAGGCTTCCTCCCTTACAGCATGAGTGAGATTATTTCAACTACTTAATGCCTTCCAATTTCTGTTCAAAGTCATCTACTGAACAGAGTGCTCAAAAGATAAGATGGTAATCCTTTTCACACAGTAAATTCTCCAAATACTTTAACTATTATTTTTATTTCTACTCTAAATCCATTTCATGAGGAAGGAGATGCTTTTTTTTGTTGTTGTTGTTGGTCTTTTTGAGACAGGGTCTTGCTATACAGTTGAGGCTGATCTTGAGCTCACTTTTGTAGCCCAGGCTGGTCTCGAACTCGCACCAATCCTCCCACCTCAGCCTCCCAACTGCTGGGATTACAGGCATGAGCCACCACGCCCAGCTAAGGAAGGAGATGCATTTGAAGGTGTTTCCCAAGAAGTAAGGATATTATAAGTTATTTGTCAGTGATCACTCTTAGTTAAAGGTGTTCAGAATCCCTGAGAAGTGGCTGGAGCACATAGATCCTACCCAGCAAATGACAGGCAGACAAAACAGAGCCAGGTCAGTGTCTGGCACAGCACACTGAGAGTAAACAAAACCTCTGTAGAAATCAAGAAAAATAAATGCTCGAGGCTTAAAGAGGGTAGGTATGCTATATGAATGCATAGCAAAGCCTGAGACACTGTCACAGTAGTTCTGCATCAACACAGTAAATACCTGTGTAGAGTTAGCAGGAATGCAAGCAGTGTGGGCTTTGAAAGACAGCTAGACCATTCTTGAGCCACCACTGGCTCACTAATTCCTCACCCAGAATCCACATTTGAATTATATGGGCTGTGTAAAATAAATCAGAATTTTTTGGGGTGGGAAAACACTAAATTTACAAGGCTCAGAAGATTAAGTCTGTGTCTCAGGGGTCACAGGGTTACCAACTTGGTAGTCAAGCAGGATTAGGGCGAGTGCCTCTGAGTTCATGCTCTTTAACCACCATGCCTTCTTACCTCAAAATAAACCAACAGTTTCCTCATGCTTGCTTTATAGGACTACTTGTGATTACAGAAAAAAAACACAAGACAGATAAAGAATAAGAAACACATTTGGATTTTTTTTTTTTTTTTTTTGCAGGACTGGTGTTCAAACTCACAACTTTGCACTTGCCAGGCAGGCACTTGTGCCACAGAGCTATCTCCATGGCCTCTAGATTTGTTTTCAACAATGTGATTTTGAGGCTGGGGAGATATAGCTCAGTAGAATGAGCACTTGCCTGGCAAGTGCAAGGTCCTGAGTTCAATCTCTAGTTCTGAAAAAATTAAAAAAAAAGAAAGAAAAGTAGGTAGGTTTGATATTAATTGGGTTAAGGATTATTACCAATTAATTTAGCAAATAACAAGTGGAAACTGAGCAAAAACCAACTATGACCACAAATATTTGTAAGTAAAATGCATCTAGTCCTTTACTTTAAAAAACCATAAAAGAACAAGGTATATAGACAAATTGGGAGTACATAGCCAGCTGATGAGAGGATCTAATAGCATCATAGGACCATAAAAACTGAAGGACCCACTCAATCATGCTGGCTATCCCATAGGAAATGCATCCTGCTATGCTTGTCCTGAGGCAAGAGCCTTGGTCTTAATGTTTGGCAGCTGCGGGGTGCATGTTTTATCTCACTGTGGAGAATTCAACCCCAACCTTTGGGGGCAAAGGTGTGGCTCAGTACAGCACATGCTTATTATGTACATAGACCTGGGTTAGTGCTCTGCCCCCCTCCCTCTCCCCCCCACCTTTTGCTTGCTTGCTTGCTTGCGCGCACACACACACACACACACACACACACACACACACGCCTCATAGAGCTCTGAGAGAAATGTACAATAGCTCAGGTAGCTTTAGAAAATGGTTTAATATATTTTACCATATGGCCTAGCAATTCCATACCTAGGCACCTACACAAAACAGAACTGTCTGCATAAAACAAAGATGAACATGAGTGCTTAAAGCATGATTCACAAAGGTCTACATATGAAAGCAACCAAGCGTCCATCAACTGACAATGGCAAGTGTGGTATATTCACACAACGAATTACTTTTTGGCTATAAAAAGAAATGCTGGCTCACATTACAACAGGAATGAACTGTGCAAACAGCATGCTAAGAAAAAGTCAGTCACAGGGGTCCCGCAGGATGGCTCAGTGGTCTAAAGTGCCTGCTTAGGAAAGCCTGGGTGGCTGCAGGGACCACGGTTCAATCCCGGGCATCACATGCTGCACCAGCCCTGTCCTGAGGGTGGGCTAAGCCAGCCATGAAAATAAATAAAACAAACAAACAAAAGTTCTGAAACAAGAAAAAAATAAAATAAAATAAAATAATTCTAAAAAAAAAAAAAAAAAGTCACAAAAGATTCTACCTATATGCAACTGGAAAATCTAGAAACAAAAAAAAGATGAGTCATTGCTTAGAGTAGGGAGGTGGAGAGACATGGAGTAGTTTTTTCTTGTGATGAACATCTAAAATTGACTATGCTGATGGCTGCATATATCTGTGAAAGCAATAAAAACCACTAACCTGAACACTTTCTATGGCTGAGCTGCCTAGCATATGATTTGCATCTCAGTACAGCTATTTTAAGTCCCTAAGGTTGATCCCTAGACCCCCTCTAGATCTATATATCTAAACATATATACATTAGCCCCTTATTCGTGGATATAATTCTTTCCATGATTCTGGTCACAAATCTAATTGGACAATCACTGAATCAAATTCAATGGTTAAGCCGGACTTGGTGACGCAGGCCTGTAATCCCAGCACTTGAGAGACTGAGGCAGGAGGATCGGTGCTAGTTCAAGACCAGCCTGGGCTACCAAAGCGAGCTCAAAGCCAGCCTGAACTGCATAGCAAGACCCTGTCTCAAAAAGACAAAAAAAAAAAAAAAAAAAATTCAATGGTTAGATTCAATCACCTTATGGGGAAATTTGGCTCAGTTGTTACCCAATTTGGGTTGTGACCAGAATGGTGGAATTCGGTCCATAAACTTAAGATGACAGACAGACAGACAGACAGACCAGGACAGGACAGGACAGAGATAGACAGATGGACATGTTGTTCACAAAGAGTGGGCTGAGCTGGTGGTGTAGCTCAATGACAGAGTGCTTGCTTAGCATCAGAGAGGCCACTGGTTCAATCCCAACAGTGGTGGGAAGGGATCATTTATCTCTATGTGGATTCTGCAGAGTGGAATAAATTTTATAGTGATTAGACCAAGTGTCTCTTAAAATTCCTTCCTAAAAACAAGTCTCTTGTTCATGCACTTTTACTTAAAATTGTGAAATGCCAAAAGCAGAAAAGCACACTGTTTAAACTCACAGTATCAGAGAAGCTGTATTCAAAAAGCATTCATTACTTTTTAGCTGTGTGGACTCAGGGCAGTCATGTCCCATGCTTCAATTTTCTTACCTATAACACTATGGAATACTACTATGCATCCCATGGTGTTATGAATATTGAATATTAAAATGACAAACCACAATGCTACTAGCTGATAACTGAAAATTCTAGCCCAACCTCTTCATTTTATGGCTCAAGTAACTAAGCCTTTGAAGGGTTATATGACTGGAACACGAACTGGCCAGTAACTTCAGGAGGACTGACACTGAAACAGAACAGCCCAATGGTCTTTCTATTCTCCTCCATCACTGGCTCTGGAGTGCCGTTCCGGACCTGCCCTTGAGGTGGCCTGAGCCAGTCAAACAAACAAAAAAAAAAAAAAAAACTTCTCAACTTTGGGGTTTGATAACTGAGCTGGGGCACACTAAGACAGCAACTGGTGGTGAGGGCCTATAATCCCAGCTCTTGGGAGGCTGTAAAGAGGCAGATCACTACCAGTCCGCTCTAGTAGTAAGATCTTGAACACCCTGGAGACCCTTCCCTAAAACACACACACACAGACAGACACACACACACACACACACACACACACACACACAAGCTAGTTGAAGAAAAAAGTAAAACTGATCATCTGACATTCAACTGATGTGCCTTTGTCTCACTGCAAAGGCACGAATATTTGTCATCAGACTGTTTACTTCCATAAACTCAAATTATCCTAGTTACACACATACACATCATAAAAATCATGGAAGAAAAAGAAAATCCATGATTACAGCCACAAGCCCTAACCTCAGAAATGTTACTGAGCTACTGAGCAAAATAAAATGTTCCTTCATCCTGCATTCTACTGACATAGATTGATACAATCCAAGGGAGCAGCCACTAACACATGCAAGTGACTCTTGCAGCACTTGAAATGAGCTCATTATATGTAATGATCACACATAAATGTGATCATTATAATGATTACATACTAGAGTGATGTTCTTAATAAACTAGGTTAAATAAATGTATTAAAGCTATTTCCTCTTATTTACTTTTTAAATAGATTTCATTGAGAGGCTGAGGCAAGAGGGTCACTACAAGTTCAAAATCTGCCTGGGCTACACAGTGAGTTCAAGACCATGCTGAACTATACAGCAAGACTTTGTCTCTAAGACAAAAAAAACCACACAACAGATGTTAAGGGCCAAGGAGCAGCTCAGTGCTAGGGCATTTGTCTAGCATGCATGAAGCCCTGGTTCCATCCTCAACATCATTCACACATAACTTTTTAAATATTTAAATGCTGACTTAACAATTGATATATGGGGCTCAAATGTGATGTTGGACACACATGTACACTGAGGGATGATTAAATCAAGCTAATCAATCTATCACTTTTTAAAAAGCAGCTACTACAAAATTTAAACTACATGTTTGTATTTCTAGCACAGTACTGACCAAAAGACTCATAATTTATTACCGACTAGTAAAAACATTTTTGTCTCTCCTTACTCCTTACAGGTGTAAAGAAAACAATATGCAAACAAGTTTCAGAACTAGAACCAGGGGAAGCTTTGTCAACGTAGATAAGAAAAGACAGTAGTGTCTCTAAAGGCTTAATTTATTCAAGAATGAGCATCAGAATACAATCTGAAATACTATAAGATCAAAGGTAGAATTTTAAAAGGTAAAGTGAGGGTTATATAAATTAGTCTAAAATATAATCTTTGGCTATCAGAATCAGTAATGAGGACAGCATGAGCCAGAAGTTAAATACACAGCTGCTTGGCAGACATCCACATATTAATACTCTTTGTGTAAGGCTATGGTTTTCAGTCTCTAACAGTTTTTTTAATCACAGGTTTTCATGCATGATGTCTCCTCCCTATGGTCTTCCAACTCCTTGTTGGGGTCTGATAGGTCTACCATGGCTCTGACACCAGTTCTAGGTATAGCTGCTACTCTCTGGTTTACAAACTTGTATAATTTGGCTTCCCTGGATTTGTTTCCTCGCTAATTCTGTTCTGTTCTTGGAAGGCTAAGGGTAGTTCAGTGGTAGTGTGCATGCTTAGCATGCTAGAGGCCCAGGGTTCCATCCCTACCACCAAATTTTTCTAAAAGTCCTATTATGAAATAAATACCCCTCATGATAAAAGATTTTTCTAGTACTTCCAATCTTGTGTTCAGAAGGATGTGCAATCCATACATACAATTGTTAGGCAAAATTGAGTGCCTAAGTATGTGTACATATTATGTAGCTTAAAGGACAGAAAATACCTTACAGGAATTAGGGGAAACTCCAAGTACTTAAAATGTTCTAACTCTCCAATTCCATTCTCTCAGAGCATTAACCACACTACAGAAACACTATTACGTAGTTTAGAATACATGGAGCGGATGACACTCAAGTCTCTCTGTAAGCATAGTAATACAGAAGAAAATGTCACATCACATTGAAGCTCCATTCTTTTTTACTTGAAGAATTCACTTTGTAGCTACTTATTCAATGCTTAACTAGGCTCAAATATTCTCCACAAAGCAAGACATTTTCTTTAAAAAAGGTTAACTATCAAGGTCAGCCTGAAATGCATAGTGAGACACTGTCTCAAAAAAGACAAAAAAATAAAAAATAAAAAAGTTTAACTCTTCATGATATGCATACAGATGAGCAAAGTGGTTTCTTCAACAGAAGCACTTTGGAAGTTAGGTTAGTCTCCTTATAGACTTGCCACAGGCCTCTTCTAAGTATCACATGCAGGGGTAATGATTTACCATGACAATGCAATCTGTTTACTGCATTTCTAAATGTTAGGCTGAATGAAAACAACAATCACTGTATTGAATTAAGTTACAATTATTTCACAACATACAAATAATATGGTCTTACATGCAAACTCAGAATTCTACATACAAAGATTTGTTTGTAGCACTCAGAGAATACATCCATATTAAGCATGAGAAGGTTAGGAGGGTGGCTTAACTGTAGAGCCCTTGCACAACAGCTGTGGGCCCCTGGGTTCCATCACTAGCACCTTGGGAAGAGAGGAAAATAAGTAAAACTAGTGTGTACTATACAGTGACATTTCAGTCAGTGAGGGAATACCTATGCGACAGTGATCTAGTCAGACTACTGCCAGTGACATGGAACCATCTTAGTTTTGTGCAGATATGGAAACTTGTAGTTTCCATAACGAAGTCTTCTAATAATGTATTTCTTAAGATGTACTCTCATGCCCGAATAATCCTAATGATGTACATATTCCCACATCCTAGGCTCCAATGATGTATTCCTACTAAGTGAATTTGCCTCTACTGAGGTAAAGAACTTAACAGCATGAAGTTTGCTAAGAAATTCATATTATGGTTTTATGAAAAAGCCTAACTGACAAAGCTGATTTTTATGTGTTCATGAAATAAAAAGATCCACACAAGAATACCACAAAATTTTTGTAAATGAGGAGGGGAAGAAGGCTTAAAGAAAGGATAGAGGAATGAGGGGGCAGGTTATATCATGAGCAAGGACAAATGCTCTCTGATGAATGTGATCATTATGCATGTCTAAAATGTTCCAACAAAATCTGAGGGGAAAAAAGCCACTGAAAAAAGGAAAATACTACTGTTTTCTTGGTACCAAGATGAAAACAGCAAAGGTACACTCGAAATCATTCTAGTTTCCCTCAGTAACTGTTTCATTTTGTTTTTGTTTTTGGTGGTATGGATGCTCAGACACAAGGCCTCATGCTTAACAGAAAAACACTCTATCACTGATCTAAGGTACATTTCCAGTGCTTCTCCCTCAGAACTATTATATTAAATAGCTGTGAATGGGCTGGCCAGATAACTCAGTGGTGTAAAGCACCTTTTTGGGCAAGCTTAGGAAAGTGAGCAGGGAACGTGGTTTCATTCCAGCACCACATATGGCACCAGGGTGGGCTGAGCCAGGCACACACACACACAAGTGAAAAAAAAAAATAGTTGTGAATGTTATCTAAAGTTTTTACACCTTGTTCTTACTCTCAATTCCTGAGGTCAGGGTTTTTTTTTTTTTCTTGTTTCAGAACCTTTGTTTGTTTATTCACTCATTTTTATGGCCAGCTCAGCCTGCCCTGAGGGCAGGGCTGGTGCAGCATGTGGTGCCGGGGATCAAACCACGGTCCCTGAAGCTGCCCAAGCTTTCCCAAGCAGGCACCTTAGACCACTGAGCCATCCTGCCAGGCCCAAGTCAGGGTATTTTTATGTCTCCTAAAAACTATAATTAGAACTTATCATTTTCAAAGTTTTATCTTAAATAATCTGAGGTATTCTCTCCAGTTTCATTAATCTTGGTATTGGAAAAGTTCATGCTTACCATTCAAGGCTTTCATCACTGTTAGGGTTTCACAGCCCTTCTCAACTCTTTGCAGAAATACATTACAGACAAACAAGCATTATAGTAGAGCATAAAGTACAACTTGGGAGATGCTGCATCAAGCCTCTGTTCAGCCTCTTCTAAATAACTGAACTACTGTGGACCTTGAAGGTTCATGGAAAAGGAAGCTGGATAAGATGACCTGGAAATTCTCATTGACATCAAACACTTTTGGTTTTAACTTGTTTTCTGGTCATTAGATACTGTTTTCCAATCTTTCTCCAATTCATACATTTCTTTTTTTTTTTTTTTTTTTTGGTGGGATGAGGGTTCAAACTCACAACCTTGCACTTGCCAGGCAGGCACTTGTGCCACAGAGCTATCTCCCCAGCCCCTATATATTTCTTAGTTGAAGAACTAATATTAGGCTGTTGCAACAAATGTACAGTGTAACTGTATGATATTCTCTTTCTCTTCCTTAAGACACAATACCAGACATCTACAGCTCTACAAAGGAAAAGCTTATTTGGCTCACAGTTCTTAGAGGTTTCAGTCCAGAGTCAGCTGACCCCAAAGCAGGGTGGCATTGCAGAGGAGAAACAAATTCTTGGGGAAAGAGATACATCACCCTTTCATTACATGTCTTCCATGAAGATGCACCTCCCAAATCACATTTCGCTATAAACACATTGTTGGTGTACACAAGGGATATTAAGAAACATGAACCAATCATCTCCAAAAATCCCCAACTATAAACATATGTCTTTTTTTTTTTTAATGGCTGGCTCAGCCTGCCCTGGGGGGTGTGCTGGCACAGCATGTGGTGCCGGAGATTGAACCACAGTCCCTGTGGTTGCCTAAGCTTGCCTAAGCAGGCACTTTAGACCACTGAGCCATTTCACTGGCCCACAGAAGTCTTTCTTAACATATACTAAAATTTTTATTTTGAATCTGAACTTATTCTTGAGAAATAAGAGCTTTTCTTTCATCAAGAATTTCTTAGGATTGGGCCAGTGAGATACCTCAGAGGTCTAAAGCACCTGCTTAGGCAACCACACGGATAGGTTCGATCCCCAGCACCACATGCTGTGCCAGCCCCACCCCCTGGGCAGGCTGAGTTCACCATAATACAAATAAATAAACAATAAAATAAAGTAAAAGGAATTTCTCAGGATGGACGAGCGTGGTTGCACACATGCCTGTCATCTCTGCACTTGGGAGGCTGAAAACAGGAGAATCACTACAAGTCCAATTGCCTAGTATGATCCTGTAGACCCTGTCCTAAACAAAGGAAAAAAAGAAAGAAAGAAAGAAAGAAAGAGAGGGAGAGAGAGAGAGAGAGAGAGAGAGAGAGAGAGAAACAACTTCTCGGGTTGGGGAGATAGCTCAGTGGTCTAAGCACCTGCCTGGCAAGTACAAGGACATGGGCTCGATCCCAGGTACCACCATGCTATGCTGCCCTAGAACATGTCTAGCCAGCCAAGGAAACAGTGGAGCATGCTGGTAATCCCAGAGCTGGTGAGAGGCTAAAAACAGGAAGATCATTACCAATCGGAGCTGTGTAGTGGAATCCTGTACCAAACATATAAACAAAAGATTTTTTTAAATTAAGACTTTCCGCTTAGAAAAAAAAAAAAAAAAAAAAAAAGAATTTCCCCTTAGAGTTGTAGGTATGTAGAGCACATGTTAATGGAAAGCCCTGAGTTCAAACTCCTGTATCAAAAACTAAAAGAATTTATCCAGGAGTGGTAGTTAATGACCGTAATCCCAAGACTAGGAGGCTGATGCAGGAGAATAACAGGTTTATAGCCCAGACTGGGAAACTCAGTGAAAACCTTGTCTTAAAACAAAAATAAAGAGCAGAGATGTAGCTCCATCGGAAGACCCTGTACTGCAATTAATTAATTAATTTCTCCCTGGGAATAACTATTCCCCTGGGAACAGAAATGGAAGAGGAAGTGAATGGGGCAGGATTAACCACAGGCGAGGCGACGGGGCTGGACAATAGCATGCTGTTCACTGTTCTACTTCTGACTCAAATTCCCCAACACACACACACACACACAGAGAGCTTTCAAAAAGAGTACCTCACAGGCAGTACTTAAGGACTTTGTCCTGTATTTAAGTATGACCGCTCTTCAAAATATTTTCCTCCAGCTGAGATAGAATTTTCAACACACAAAATTAAGCAGGGAGGTTCTCAAAGTTCAGCCAAAACGAAGTAGAAATACTGCAAATTATTTCTGGATTCCTGAGAATACGCAAAACACAGAAGGGCAAGGCGCTGACAGGTTGACAGCCCAGGACAGAACAGAACTGACCACTAACTCGGCCACTTAAGCTTCCCCTTGGTTACCTCTGCCTTCTTAGGATGGCAAGTGCAGAAATAAGCCAGAAACAAGCCAAGAGGATGCCTGGAGGGCGTGGACCCTGCGAAAAAGCTAGAGATTTCAGGAGCGAAGGAAGCCCGCCGCGAAGGAGACGTCCATCTGGAGAGTTCGAAGGATGCACCTTCCCAGGAGCGGAGACGGGCGGGCTCGGTGGGCGCCCACGTGACCCGGCCTTCGCCTCCCCGCTGCTTCTCAGCTGCCGGGACCGGGGGCTTGGCCGCAGCGGTTCCGAAGCGCGCAGGCCCGGCGTTCGGCTCCGCCGGCCGGGACCTCGGAGGGCGGTACAGGCAGGGTCCCCGCGGTGGTCTACCCGGCCCGCGTTCCCTGTAAGGGCCGACTCACTCCCACTCACCGACCATGGGATCTGGATCCGCGTCCTCCGCACACGACACCTTCCGCTGCCGCCGCCGCTGAGTCGTACGTGAGGGCGTGCGCGCGCCCACCTTTGTCTACGCCACCCGACGTGCGCGCGCCAGCCGGCAGGGGCGGGGCCAACGCGCACAAGGCCGCCCCCTGGCGGGGCAAGGGTCCGCCGCATCTCGGACAGCGAAATTCTGGATGTGGAAAACTTAGATCAGCGACCACCTCCCGGTCCCCCAAGTGCAACTGTAGCCGGGGTGGAACCCAGGACCGCAGGACCCCAGGACCTAGGGCACGCGTCGTGCTGGACGGTGCCAAACTCTGCCGCGGAGCTGCTTCCAGCCCTCTCTGGCTAGTTCACCTCGTTACTAAGACTAGGAAGAAATCCCAGCCATTCTGGGAGGCTGAGGCCGGAAGATCACCATTTCAGGCCTAGCCTATGCAATTTAGGGAGACCCTATCCTCTAAAAAATAGAATGCCTGAAGATGTAGCTCAGTGCAAAGCCTCAGGTTTCAATCCCCAGTACTACCTCCCAAAAAGATAGGAAGAGTGAGGGTTTAGAGGAAGGAGAAGGTTCAAAGGAGTAGAAGGAGTAGAGGAGCGGTGTGTGAGAACCTTCCCACTTCCTGGGAGATGGCTGCCTTTCAGGCTCGGCCTCTGCTTGCAACCAGCTCACTTCTGGTCAGCTGGTCTTGCTGTTGCTGGGACCCGCATTTCTTACGATCTTCTCAAACTTAAAAAGACTGACATGAGCTTATATCTCCCCTAAAATTGGACCTCTTAAGAAAAAACAAACAAACAAATGCTGCTGAACAGAATTGATTTCTTCCTCCAGTATGGGGCATTTCGCCTCATTTATTCTTCATACTGCTGTCTGATTGTCATTCCGTGAAAAAGAATCTGATAAAATCCTTAGGGGTAAAGTCTACACTCTTAAATATCAAAATTTGTATAAAGAACAGTGGCTTTATTTTATACACACTGCATGGTATCACATCTGTAATACCAGTCCCTTACGAGGCTGAGACAGAATCCAAGTGATTTGAGAGACCAATATGGAAGAAAAATTTATTGGACTTTAGGTACACACCGACTCAGCTTGAATTTGTGATACCCTAAATGACTGAGCACCAGAACAAAGGAAAGCCTCTAGTTCTATACATTTAGCTGAGGGTTTTGGTCTTTAGACACTGGCAGAAGAGGCATGGCAAGAAGCACATAGAGGCAAGACAAAACAAAACAGCCTTGAAAGAAGGCAGTGCCTTATGAGTCCTGCTAGAACTTTCTGGCTAGAAAGATGACATAAACTCTGTAGGACGTAGTTGCCAGTCTTGTCTGGACTAGAACAAGAAGTTATAGTTATAGGGGATGAAGGGGAGTTTGCGGGTTGCTGTTTAAGTCTCACATTAGTATGACCCTGTCTCAAAGGGTCATACTTTTCAGAATGGCTACGGATGTAACTCAGTGGTAGAGACTGGGCTCAATTCTCAGTACCGCAGAAACACACACAAACAGATTTAATTGTAAAATAATAAATCTAATTTAATTACATGTAACAAATTACCCTTTTAGCCCTTTCTTTTTTTTCTTTCTTTCTTCCTTTTTGGTGTTGGACATCAGGCCAAGAGCCTTACAAGTGCTAGCATGTATTCTGTCACTGGACTTACTATACAGATGGGAGCTGTACACTTGGAAATTTTAACAATTTTCAAGTCTGCAGATGGGTAGTGCTAAATATATTCATGGTGTTGTTAACCTTCAGAACCTACTTATCTTAAAAAACTGAAACTGAAGCCAGGCACACATGGCACACATCTGTAATCCCAGCACTCAGGAGGCTAAGGCAGGAGGATTGCATTTAAAAAAATTATCAATTTTTTAAATATTTCATTTCAAGCTGGGCATGGTGGTGCACACCTGTAACCTCAGCACTTGGAAGGCTGAGGCAAGAGGATCGGTTTGAGTTCGAGACCAGCCTGGGCTACAAAAGTGAGTTCAAGGCCAGACAACTGAATAGCAAGACCTTGACTGAAAAAGACAATAAATAAATAAATAAATAAATAAATAAATAAATATTTCATCTCTCTAATCAATATGTACATGGAATAGATACATGTTCAATATATGCATGTAAATATATACATATATGTGTACATATAAACTTGCATCACAATGTTTAGTTGCTAACTTTTGAACAAATTTTATGTACTTTGTATCTGTTCTCATATTTTCTTTTTTATTATTTTTATAATAGTTAATTACATAATGTTGTCTTCATCATAGTTATTCAGAGTACAAGATGCAGACATGATTTCCTGTCTAAACATCATTAGCACAGATCTTTCTTTTCATTGCACAAAGAGAAAGTAGCTGTATATTTAGTCCAATAGTCCATAAGAGTAGTGGATTTAAGAAAAAAAGGAATATGAGACAAGGAAAAAAGGCCGTAGAAGTGTAACACTACAATTTTGCAAATGATTAAGTTGAAAAACATCTGTAGCTTGGTGTAGTGGCACATACCTGTAATCAAAGCACTTGGGAGGCTGAGGCAGGAGGATCTATGCAAGTTCGAGACCAACCCAAGCTACCAAAGTGAGCTCAACTCCAGCCTGAACTGAATAACAAAACCCTGTCTCAAAAAGACAAAAAAGAAAGAAAAATGTATGTGTAACAATGTGTAACTTTTTTTAAATGTTCTATAGGGATTTTAAAGTTTAGAATACCAACAATTGATGGAAAATACCTGTTTAATGTTATGTCTATGGAATTTGATATTCAGAAAGATAGTGATGCTAAGCTCAAGTGCCTAAGTTATAGGGAGTAATATCATTAAGCTTCTCTTCTGAACAGTTAACAACTTAAGTTGGCAGTCCAAATTATTAGAGAAAAAGCAGGAGGACTGCTTTGGGTTCAAGGCCAGCCTGGGCTACAAAGTGAGTTCAAAGTCAGCTTGAACTGTGTTGTAAAACTCTGTCTCAAAACAAAATACTTGAAACTGAGCTGGGCATGGTGGCATAATTCTAGCAGTTAGGGAAGCTGAGGTAGAAAGATCACAATGGTTGAGACTGGCTCAGATAACTTAGACTTAGATTCTGTCTTAAAAAAAAAAAAAAACATAAAAAGGGCTGAGGATATAGGTCAGTGTGAAGACACTGAGTTCAACTCCAAGTACCATCATAAAAAACATCCCTCTGCACTGATTAAACAAAACCCCTCAATTTCCCTCTCCCTCAGCCCCAGTAGCTATGATTCTATTTATTCTTAAAATAATATCCAACAAAACCCCTCAATTTCCCTCTCCCTCAGCCCCAGTAGCTATGATTCTATTTATTCTTAATATCCTCCATGTTCGTCCATGTTGTAGATGGATCAGGATTTCATTTTATTAAGGCTGAATACTGGGCTACAGAAGTGAGCTCAAGGCCAGCCTGAATTGCATAGCGAGATCCTGTCTCAAAAAGACAAAAAAAAAAAAAATGCTGAATAATATTCCATTGTATGTATACATCATGTTTTCCTTTTTAATTATTGTTGGACATTTGAGATCTATTTTTTCCTTTTCATCTTTCTGACATAAAGATGTGGAGTTGTTGGACTCTATGTTTATGTTTTCTATTTATGTTTTTAATGTTGAGAATTGAACCTAAGGCCTCTTGAATGCTAAGTAGATGCCACATCCATGAACTATACCTCAAGCCCCTATTTTTGAGACACTGCTATTTGAGATGCTGTTCTTTGACCTATGAGGTAGAGTTGGGAAGACAAGTTTGGCTAGTGAGAGAAATTTGAGGGTCCTTAGAATAGGGATGGTATGTGAGTTGGATCAATTCATACATTAAAGCTGTAGCTTGAGTAGAGATGATACAGGTCAGAGCAAAGAGAAGATAGGCTGTTTAGTTTGCATCCATGCTACTTCTCAATTTGAAAGTGAGTTCAGGGCCAGCCTGCACTACATAATGAAATTCTTTCTCAAAACAAAATAAGAAAAAGGGTGTGAATGGCCTGAAGGCTCACAATATTATTATACACAGCTAAGTTAGGTAGAAATACTTCAGGCAGCCAGGCTGGACTAGGCCTCTGAAGGAGTTAGTACCTAAAATGAGAACACATTACAACTGTAGCTGAAGATGAGTCTACTGAAGGCCAGGTCTCAAGATGAAGATGGAGTGACCAGGACTACATGCCTTCCTGAGGAATAAGCAATATATTATAATTGGTATCACTTGCTTGAGTAAAGTCTAGATAGACATCAGTCAGTCACCCAGGGTGGGCAGTCGGGATCTCCTGATATATCTTCTTCCAAAAAAGTTTTTCTTTTTCCCATGTATGCTTGCCACATGACTGTTTCTCTATTATATCAACATTAACTATGCTATATTTGTAAACTTAATGGTTGGTCATAGCTTTGTCCAACCTTGTCACCTCATGATTTTGCTCCACAAAACTTCTTCTGGAAAGTGGGAAAGCCACTCAGTTCCCCTCCTGGCCATCCCAGAACCTGTCTCTCCCATAGTAAAATTGCCTACTCTTAATGTCCATTGTTCCTTAAGGTTCGTTGTTTGGTTTTAGAGAACTTAGATTGGCATTTCAGACTTCCAGCAGGTTGTGAATTATAATATTTTTCTTTATATATCATTTGGAGGCCCCACTAAGAGAATTGGGAGGAGGCAAGAGTTTGCTTTTGTTTCCTGGTTCTAGACTGTCACTCATTTAGTTGATCAAAATTGTCATCCTTTTTTGTCAGTTGCTCATGCCTTAATTTTGTGCCTTGTCTCTTTTATGCATTCTTTTTGTTAAAATGATGGTGGAAATATTACTGCTTTGATGGGTCTTCTGCAGAAAAGGTCTGGCATTCCTGCTTTGTATGTGCTGAATTCACATGTACTAGTTGGCAAATTTATTGATGTTCCTTGTTTGACTTTCTTGTGCTTTGTTATCTTACGTTAGACAATAACACTAGAGAAAAATAATGTTAGAGCACCTGCTAATAATCTTTGATATAAAATTCTGTAAAATGGGTCTTTCTTGGGCTGGCAATATAGCTCAGTGATCTCCAGTGCCTGCTTAGGTATGCTTAGGCAACTACAGGGACAGTGGTTCAATCTGCAACACCACATGCTGCATCAGCCCCACCCCCAGGGCAGGCTGAGCCACCCATAACATAACAGAAAAAAAAGGATCTTTCTTATAAAATGTAGTTTACATTTTAAAAAGATACATGTTTATTAATAAATCAGAGGCTTCCATTTGCCAGTAAAAAGGCAACCTTTCTTAAGACTCGAAGAGCAGGTTTCTATGGGAAGTCTGGCCTAACTGTCCCTTTGCACTCTAGAGGAAATGTCAAGTGTACTCTGCCTCAGTTCCCTTTCCAATCTGATCTGCTGGTAAGAAAGTAACCTTAGCTCTTGAGATTCTCTATTATTGCCTTTCGAGATTGAGGGTGAGGACTCAAGGGCAAGTTGTGTCAGTAACTCACCATGAGCATGAAAAAAGAAGACTTTCTCATTTTTTATCTTTTTTCTGTCACTTTGCAACTTTCCCTTCTTTGGAGGTATGTTTCTGCTACAATTGGAGAAGGAGAAACTGTCCCAGCTTTTCCCTCACATTCAATAACTACAAACCTCTAAGTTGAACTTGTAGAAAATGAGCTTTTGCTAACAACAAAGATAGAGAAGTCATCTTAGATGAGGGACACATATCCCATCTCTAGGTCAGACGAGACATTGGAATTTTAATCATGTGGGAGAGAATACATAAAAGCAATGTCACTGATTAAGTGTTCTGGGCAACAGTCTCTCTCAGGATACTAAACTTGAGACTGCTTGGAAAGGACTGTCTTCTGGGTCAGACAAGAAGGAGCTTTTTCCTAAGCATATTTTAAGGGACTACAATACATGAAGGGAGAATCCTCAACCTCTTCTCTTATTCTCTCTCTCACTCTCTCTCTCTCTTCCTAGGTCTGGTTATTATTATTTATGTTTGTAGGGGAAGGAAATACTTTCACTAAAAAGTTTGTGGTTGCTGAATGATGGGTACAAGCTTTATCTTGTGAGCTTCATAAGTGTGTTGCTAATATGAAAACAGAAAATTTAGAGTGGAATTTGAGTGAAACTTAGCCTTGTCTTCATGATAAGAATGTTGCCTAGGTGAGTAAGTAGATAGCACAAATATCTTAGAGACTTGTTGCCCTAGGACACAGGGTATTTTGTCCTAGAGCCCAATGGGTGATTTTTCTGGCCATTATGTGACTCTGTCTCTCAAGGCAATTTTTTTTTTTAAGGCTGGAAATGCTTCAACCACTTCCAATTTGCCCTTTGATGTTTTCTTCACTTTGTTTCAAAGAATTGGAAAGCAGTGATTCAGGTCTTTTGATTGTTGGCTTAATTTTGCCAGCAATGCTTCCTTCTTTAAACATGACTGTTAAAGCTGGAATCAATTGTAGCTTGTGCTTTTGGAAACATCTGCTGCAGTTAAGAGTGTGAGTTCCTGGGGAAAGTAGAAGCACCAGTTGGCTAGGGTAGCTACTCTAACATGATTTATCTTCTGGCCACTCTCCAGATAGCAGCCACCTGTTCTAGAGTAGGTACCTCAGGCGACGGCTTGAAAAATTATGGAAATGAAATAGGGTTTAAGAGTGCTACCTACTTTTCCCTCTTGTATTATAAAAAGGAAACTCAATGTCAAATTCTCTTACTCCTTTGGAATGTATTTTTAAGCCCTGGAAATTGATCGACTCTCACATACTGAAAAAGAGAAGCTTAATACATTTTTGCATGTACCCAAGACCTTCCTACACCCTATAGCCAAAGCAAGATGCAGAGGAAAATATCAGTCATAATACTCTTTCTGCAATTGTACTGTAAGAGAGAAAATGGTCAGAATTACCTTATGTCCAGTCTTTCTTTAATTAAGAGATAAACCTGGGGCCCGGCAGGATGGTTCAGTGGTCTAAAGCGCCTGCTTAGGAAAGCTTGGGCGGCTGCAGGGACCGCGGTTCGATTCCCGGCACCACATGCTGCGCCAGCCCTGCCCTCAGGGCAGGCTGAGCTGGCCATAAAAATAAATAAACAAACAAAAGTTCTGAAACAAGAAAAAAATAAAATAAATTCTTTAAAATTTTTTTTTAAAAAGAGATAAACCTTACTGGTATTCAAAATGTATATGTAAGCCACAGGAACACCAGATACCTCTGGCCCTTAAGGCACAATCAGATACATATACTATCACTATTCCTGATGCTATTGTCCCTCATCCTTTGGACTCTGAGGCTGAGGTTTCCAACTTTAATAGAAGACTCATACACTATTACTGAGTCTGAGGCTTCCCCCACATCATTCATATCTTAAATTTAAGCTTCTAAGCCAATCATAATTGAAACCTCTATTGAATTATATCCACTTATAACTGATTTTGTTTAAGCCCTTTGTAGACAATATTCCTTACAGAAAATAAATGGTAAATTTGGCATATCCATGTTCATGTATCCTTTTCTCTCAGTGACCTCAAACGGATCCAATAAGAACTGAGGACATTTTCAGTTGACATTGATAAGTATGTTGAAGTCTTTAGAGGACTTACTCAGACCTATGAACTTGACTAGAGTTGTTGCATTTAAATGTTGCATTTAAATACAATGAGATGTGCTATTGTATTTGGAGATAAGTATCATACTATTAACTTTAGAAAGCCAGAAGACAGGCATCCAGGTGACTAGCCAGTTCCTACTGGAGCCCAAGCAGTCCTTACACAAGATTCCTACTGACCTGCCAACCAGATGAGAGTAGAGCAGGAGACATCTATTCTTGAAAGTCTAAGAAGGATTAAAACTAAGCCCTTTGATTCTTTTAAATTGTCAACTTTTCATCAGGGAAAAGATAAGACCCCTTCTGTCTTAGATCATTTACAAGAGGCATTGATAAAACATACATGCCTGGTTCCTAATTTTATAGGAGGGCAGATTATTCTTAAAGAAAAAATGTATTACTGTTAGTCTCAGATATTAGAAGAAAAGCCACAAAAGATGACTTTTGCTCTGGAGAGGTCACTTGATACTTTAATGAGAATTGCCCCCTCAGTATTTTATAACAAAGACCAGGAGAAATCCAAGAGGAGAAAACAAAGATACCAAAAGCAAAGGGCTGCCTTGGTTGTGGCCTTAAAAGGAGTAGAGCCTAAGCCTGACTTTGGGGGTTCCAAGAAGAACTTGAGTCAAGTTATCTGCTACTGCTGTGGAAAACCAGGCCACACTTTTTTTTTTTTTTTTTTTTTTTGTCTTTTTGAGACAGGGTCTCGCTATGCAGTTGAGGCTGGTCCTGAGCTCACTTTTGTAGCCCAGGCTGGTCTCGAACTCGCACCAATCCTCCTGCCTCAGCCTCCCGAGTGCTAGGATTACAGGCATGCGCCACCACGCCCGGCTAACCAGGCCACATTAAGAGAGATGGTAATAACAACTGTCATGACAGATCATACCTTGATTGCAAAAGTGACCTCTGGAAGTTGGACTGTGCTCTGAGATGGAGCCCCTGGAGATCAGACTCATCTTACCAGCTGGTCCTGCTAAACCAGCTGCCCTCTCTGACTTCTCCCTCTGGTTAGACTATCATGTCCACAGAGGAGCCCAGGTAATCATGACTATAGAGGAAAAAGAAACCACCCTATTGGTAGACACTGGCATGTGTCTCTTGTTGTTTTTCAACCTTGGCTTTCCTTTTAGACCTCAAACCTCAGAGAGGGGCATCATGGGAGAAGAGGTAACTTGCTATATCTTACAACATTTAGGCTGTAACTGGGATGGCTTTCTTCTCACTTATTCTTTTTTAATTATCATGAAAGTCCAGTCATCCTTCTGGGGAGAGATATCTTATCTTGCTTAAATACCATAATATACATACATGTAGGTCAGGCATGGTGCTTTCCCTCCTGGTAACAAATAAATCCTTAAGTATGGGCAACTAAAGGTAGACAATAAGAGCTGCCCCAGAACAAACATATCTCAAAGCCCTATTATTTTTCCTCACCAGAGACAATATCCTCTAAGGCCTCAACTTAAAAGAAGGTTATTGCCTATCTTCAATAACTTAAGGAAACAAGGCCTACTCAAATAATGTTCGAATTTGAGGAACTCGAAAACCCAGTAGCAAATTGTTATGGTTTGCATCTAGTTGTCCTCCCAAAGTATCATATAAATCTTAGAGCTGTCAAGTGCGAGGCTCGAGGGGTGGGTCCAGAGGACCAGGGCAGGGCCAGTGAGGTGCTGAACCATTAAACTGGGGGACCGGCGGGATGGCTCAGTGGTCTAAAGCGCCTGCTTGGGAAAGCTTGGGTGGCTTCAGGGACCGCGGTTCGATCCCCAGCACCACATGCTGCACCAGCCTTGCCCTCGGGGTGGGCTGAGCTGGCCATGAAAATGAGTGAATAAACAAAGGTTCTCAAACAATAAATAAATAAATAAATAAATAAATAATATTTAAAAAAAAAAAAAAAAA